>JAJHUR010085506.1:0-75567 GCA_027495735.1 Lutjanus campechanus
CAACAATGTTTTTTTTCCTGTTAGCTACCTAGCTAATTTATCTACGTATGACGTTTTTACATAAACTACGGTGTCCCTTTCATTCTCAGATTCAAATTTATGTGTTTAATCAATTTAAGCGTTTTGAATGTGTATGAAAGATTATCCAAGGACAAATACGAAACAGAACATTTGCATTTCGGCCAAATTTAGTAGATCTTAGGGAGTATTTATTTATTTAAGTACAAATACTTTGTTACTGTACTTAAAGTAGATTTTTTCAGGTATTTGTACTTTGTTTGAGTATTTCTTTTTCTGACAACTTGACTCTTACACCCTTCATTTACTTTCTATTCCTTACATTTTCAAAACAGGCTTGTTATTTTTGATGACATGAAAACAACGTAAAAGACATGACAAGACGTAATATAACAACAGTGTAACAAGATGTAATGACAAAAATTACATAAAAGACATAGGACGCAACCAAAATAAAAGACTTAACATGACGAAAACAAAGTAAAAAAGGATGAAAATTACAGAGGACAAGATGAAAATGATGTAAAAGAGGTGACCGGATGAAAACTAGATAAAAGACATAACAAGAGGAAAACAATGTAACAAGACATAAAAAGTCTGTTGATGTTGTCCGATGCTAAATCACTAGCATGCAAGGGCATGCACCGGGCCCCCTGTTAACTACCTTTTGTCAGTGAATATTATTACAACTCTGAAACACTGAAAACTTAATTTTCAAATTAATTTGAGTCACTTAATTATTAATTTAAGGTGTTACTAAGAAATTAAGAGGTTGCTGTGAATACGTTGTCAGCATGATACTCATGTTGCCCTTGTCTCTCCCTCCCTCAAAAGCTGCTGTTAAAGTGTCCTTGAAGAAAGTACTACACCCCATCATCACCTGCTCAGGTGGAGCTGGTCAGTGGTAAACTGAGGTAGATAAACCACACAGCTCTTGGTCAGCAGGTTACACTTATTGCTGTCTTTGAAAAATGTAAACATCTGATAATCCATACAGTTAGGCTGCTCATCAGCTAAACACGCAGCTGGAGGGCTGAGATAAAGACAATAGGTCACTTTTTATACAGGCTATAGTCAAACTGATTAAATGTTTGAATGCATATTTTTTTAAACAATACTTCTATGTGTAGTTTTGAAGGTACATCAAGTTCCTCCTGTTAAGCAGCTCAATGATCTTTACAGCACAAGTGACAAGTTTGGCCTGATGGTGGAGAGGGCAGATGATCAGGTGCAACAGCAAAAAACAGTAACTGTGAATGTCCATCATTTTGTTTTTTGGGACTTTATTCTCTCTCAAAACCTCCTGGTGATGCTGCCACCAGTTGCAGTCCAGATATCTTGGCCTACATCACCGTCCTAGTGCGTCCAAAAATAACTCCAGCTGCTGAGAAGTTGCGGCTGCAGGTATGGCCCCGCCTCCATCCGTTTAGCGTGATGACGTCACTCTATGTTAAGTTTCCTGATTACACAGGAAGTAAGCGATGTCACCTTCAAATTAAAGACAGTTTTTACCAACCTGAAAACACATATCACGCTCAACTTAAAATAATCAGAATGGATTAAATGATCTAAGATGATGATTGTTTTTTATACTGTACAAATTTAGCCATGCTATAATAATAACTTCCAATGTAAAAAAAAAAGTATTGAAAGTCAAATTTTGCAATTTCTTTATTTACTTAGATTTTTATTTCTTCTAAGTATCTGTGGAAAGCAGATGGCATTACAGTTCTGTTTTCAGTAACTGGTTTCATTATGAAATGTCAAAAAAGACCAAATTTGGAATTTGATATGAGGTCAGCTGGCTATGAAGGCAGGTCCCCTTGGCAGGCTGGCAACTAAGCCAAACGCTGGAGAAGAAGGCAAAGGCAGGACCTTTCTAGAAGCCAAAGGCCAGCAGCGAAGACGAAGGCGGGACGCCTCCGGAGGCGGGTGATAAAGACAAAAGCGGGACACCTCGGGAGGCCAGAGGCCAGCAGTGAAGGAAAAGGTGGGACCCCGCTCGAAGTCAGCAGCAAAGATGAAGGTGGGACCCCTCCAGAGGCGGGTGGTGAAGACAAAGGTGGGACCCCTCCCGAGGCTAGTAGCAAAGATGAAGACAGGATCCCTTCAGAGGCCAGCGGTGAAAACACAGGTGGGACCACCCCAGAGGCCGGTGGAGGCACTGAAGCACAAGGAAGGCAGGTGGCACCAGAAGATTTGGCCGCTGGACCAGAGACTGACGGCAGGGGAGCCAAGCAGGAGACCGGAGTCTGCAGCTCCTGGATGAACAGGAGATAACTGCAGCTCAGGCTCCACAGGAGAAGACTGCAGCTGGGCTCTGTAGACTGCTGACCAGCCAGAACAGGGACTGGAGAGATGTCGGCTGGGGCACTGGGCAGCAGAACCTCTGTGGTGCTGGGCAGCAAAGCCTTGATGTTGCGAGACAGCTGAGGCTCTGGGAACCTGGGCAGCTGGGAAGCATGATGTCGGTCAGAGCCACATTTCCACCTGGAAGGCATCCCAGAAAGCGGCAGATTCAGACAGGGAACTGATTGGGTCGATGCTAGCCGACTGGTCAGCTGGCTGAGGATTATCAGTCTGGGAACTGTCCGATTCTAAAGCTAGATCCAGAAGAAAGGAGGCCAGGGCACTGGATGAAAAGGAGATGGATGACAGGGAACCTCTACATCATCGTGACCCTCTCTTTCTTGTGAGAGTTGTCTCAAAGGCAAGTCGGGTTCCCCAAAAAGGAGACTCCAGGGGATCGTTGACAGGGCAATCAGATGGGGAACTAGCCACTGCGGGGACAGTAATCAAGGTGGGAACTGAGGTAAAATAAGATTTCAGTATCTCAAAATAATTTGGAACATTCTCAAAATATTTATCTAATATCTCAAAATAACAAGTTTGTGTCTCAAAATAGTGCGAAACTTTCTCAAAATAATAAGTTAGAGTCTCAAAATAATGAGAAATGTTCTGAAAACAATAACACACACTCTCAAAATATTATTTTATTATTATATTATTTTGATATACTAAGTCATTACACTGGCAGAAATTGGCTTCCATAGTCAACCCATACCCTACGGTAGTTTTTCAGCGTGGCTTTTATTTTGAAATTCCTCAGCGGAAGTGCAGCGCGTCACTGCGTTAAACTTAACGGTCGAAGGAGAGGGCCGACTTCCACACTGCTGGCGGCGTGTGTGGAACACTCTCCCCGCACCGTCCCGTCCGAATAACCGGAAAAATATTCAACTAAACCCGTTTTTTGTGTTCATTTTTCCCTCATCTGTTCCGGTTTCATTCAGACTCTGTCGGAGAGCTGCTCGGCGGTCACATCTGCTGTTCAGCGGTAGTTTTCTCTGAGTCTCATCTGCATCCTCTGCTTCTTCGCGCGGCGTGAGTTTCACGTGGAGACCGGGGCTCATCACTGCTCTGAATCAACCATCAGTTTCCCGGTTACTGCTGTTAGCATTAGCTGCTTGAATAAAAATGTCAAAGATGGCAAGCTTGATCCTCGAGGACGGGACGACGTTCAAAGGCCTCCTTTTTGGGGCAGATGTGTCAGTGTCGGGAGAAGTTGGTAAGTCCTTTGAAGTAAAGGCTCATTTACAACCTTACCTTCCATTTTAGCTAGCTCACACAAAATCCACCTGTGTAAGTAGCTAACTTTAGGTTAGACTCTTGGTTCCGTGATTTCGGTTCTTCTGGAAATTTTGTCCTAATGTGCCACGATGGTCATCTTGGATCAGTTGTAACGTTAAAGCGCCAAACTCCCAAAAACCCGACGTTACCTCACCCTCCTCCTCTCAGGAACGCGTCACCAAACTCCGTCTAAACATCTGTCAATTTTAATGTTGACGTAGATAACCCTGTCATTTGACATGCGCGTACACCATGACGTCTCCCATCCTCTTGTAAATGGCACTTGCACATAAACAGCAGCATTTAATTTCAGTACATTTACAATGTCTTTACAGTATCTGCTTGCTTAACCATCGCTACTTAACATCTCTAGTCTGTTTTGGAAGTTCAGTGTGCAGAAAGAAGCATAGCATGATCTACTTTTTTCAAGTTGAACTGCACCTCAACGTGTGGCAGTCATGCCGAATCGAACATTAGGCAATATTGATTTACTCAAAGAACAAACTTTGCCCTCTGATGCGTGTCCTTGTGCCGATGAGCAAGGCAGAACTAAAAGTGATGGAATTTTGAGTGTAGTTTGGCGGGAGAAACTACTCACAATAGAGTGGAATGTATCTCTGCTGGTAAAGTCCCTCACATCAGGATGCTATAGTCCAGGCTCAGTTTTATTACAGGATGACTAGTACCAGCAGTAAAATTTTAAATGGCCATAAACTTGAATCAACACCTGTCTACTTAATTGTTGGTGTGGCTGATGATGTCCTGTAGCATGCTTGTATACCACGTGACATCTCTCATCTTCTGGGAAATCCACTTACAGATAAACAGCACTATCTTTACATCTCTGCGTGCTACTGTTCATAACCACCTCTGGAATGTTTTAGCAAATGAAACCAGATGGTACTTTTACCAACTGTAGTGTAGTGAATGCAGCTTAAAGTGGGGGAGGCATGCCGAATCGAAGATTAGGCAATATTGATTTTATCTAAGACCAAACTTTGCTCTCTGTTGCGTATCCTTGCTCTGATGAGCAAGGCAGAATTAAAAGTGATGAAATTTCCAGTGTAGTTTGGTGGCACAAACTACTCGTGTTAGAATGGAATACATCCCTGCATGTAGTTTCATAGAATCTCTAACATCTGGATGCTGTAATCTAGATCAAGTTTTATTACAGATTTTCTAGTACATTGTTACTAGAAGTAGGCTTTAAAATGCCCATAAACCTGAATCAACATTTGTCTACCAAAAATCTGTCAAATAAATGTTAGTGTAAGTAATACTTGTATACCACTTGACATCTCTCATCTTCTTGTAAATGCCACTTACTTACTAAAAAAATACTGTTTATGTTAAATACTTTTAGTGCCGCTCACATACAGCTGTTGTTAAAGCTTGTCTGGAATGCTTGAATGTGATGGACATAACTGGACGGTGTATTGATAAATACTTTGTGTGTTCAGTGTTTCAGACAGGCATGGTGGGATACCCTGAGGCTCTCACTGACCCGTCCTACCGCTGCCAGCTGCTCACCCTCACTTACCCTCTGGTCGGCAACTACGGTGTACCGCAGGACGAAGAGGGAGAGATTGGATTGAGCAAGGTGGGCAGTTATTTAAGCTTCTTTTGTTTTTTTTTAAATGTTAACTTAAAGTTATGGGAAAGCTTGACATGTGTGGTAGAGGGTGTTGGAAGATGAGGAAAAAAGAAAGAGAAAGGGTCTAAACTTTTGTCTGTGAGTGTGGTATGTCTTTAGGGGAACCCTTAGGCATCAAAGAGCAGTAAAGGCCTTGAATTAAGACTAATGAAACAGCTAGCCTCACGTATTGATGTGTTTTATTGTTTTTACGCAGTGGTTCGAGTCATCAAAGATCCACGCTGCAGCTCTGATTATTGGAGAGCTGGCAGAGAGTCCCAGTCACTGGAGTTCAGTCAAATCACTGGACCAGTGGCTCAAAGAACAGGGAGTCCCTGCATTACAAGGTCAGAAAATCTAAATCTACATAGACTAATACTAATATTTTAACAGGAAATAAATTAATGCAGATTGCACAGTTAAATGCATGCATATATTTGAATTTGAAATGGTTTAAAGCTTTTCAAAACAATGCAAGCCCTTAACTGCAAATTTTAAACGATCTATTATCTCCATGTTCTCCAGGAATTGACACCCGCCGCCTGACCAAAAAGATCAGAGAGAAGGGCACCATGTTGGGGAAGCTGGTTGTGGACGGGACCCCTGAGGACAGTATTCCCTTTGATAACCCGGACCAGAGGAACCTCGTCCAGGAGGTCTCCATGAAGGTAACTGCCCCAACCCCCACCCCCCACACACACCCTAATAACCTGTTATTTGTGACCAATATAAGCTTAAATCAGTTCATTTGTTAAAATTCTGGCTACTTGTCCTCTCATTGTCTCCAGGAGCCCAGAGTTTTCAACCCCAGCGGCAGTTTGCGCATCACGGTGGTCGACTGCGGCATCAAATACAACCAGATCCGCTGCCTGGCTCAGAGAGGAGCCTGCGTTACTGTCGTACCCTGGGACCACCCGCTGGACAGCGCAGGTCTGTCACACACGTCTACTGCCAGATACATGAGCAGAAAATCATTTTTACTGGGTCATAAAACTTATTTTTGACTATGCTGGAGGTGGTTTTCATTCTGGCAAGTTTTCACCATACATTTAGCAGAGGATCTAATAAAAACGTGGGACTATGCTTGTGTTTGTTGCGTGGAAATTCCAACACGAGGTTATGTTGATTCAACTGGAAAAACACTGGAGACAGAAAGTTTCATAACCTTTATGAAAACTACTCAGTCATTTTCTCATCAGTGTTAAGTCTTACAAGTTTGTAGTTTATTGTTGACATAGATGCTGCAAAATTAAAAGTTCTGTGCCCTTGGAGCTGACAGTAAAAGGCCAATATTTGACAATAACGGTTGCCAGGTTGCCACTGGCAAACATTTTGAGAAACTGAAAAACAGTTCTTGGCCGTTTTTAAGATATGAAAATAGGGACAGTAAGCGTCAAACGTACACCCCAAGATGAAATAACAGTTGGAACCTGAACCAGCCAACCAGCTGGATTTACGGGGGATAAAATATATTTTATCTGTTCTTTGGACAACAAGACAATATTTGCTGTTATCGCGATGTCAGTTTAACACATTTAGCTACATATATGTTAACTCACAAAAAGCAGCTAAATTATGATTCGACAATTTTGTGACTGAACTCATTTAGACATTAGTGACACAGAAATCAAACTAAAGCAGCTGAATCATAATCTAGTTTCTTTTTGTGAGTTGACATAAATGTGATAAATGGACATATATTGTCTATCGATTGCCTGTCGTTACACCGCTAACATTTACTTGCATGTGCAGAGGCGTATGCTTTGAAGGCAGTGGCAAAGCAATTGAAGTTGTTTGACTGTGGGGTGCAGAGTTTGATTAACGCATGAACATCACAAACAAATGTCATGTGTGAAAGTAGCTCAGTCCGAGACTTCAGAGCTGAAGGGCCAGTGTGGATCTGTGGTGGGAATCGGCACAGTTGTCCAGAAAACTAAAATTTGAAAGGGAGAGAACAGATGACCAAGCAACCAGTGACTTGCTAGATTTGTCTTTGAGTTATTTTGTTTGGTTACCATAATAAAGCTTTTCATGATTAAGCTGATGTATAACTGCATAGTCTCTTAATTAGTCAAAAGGTAAGGTGACTTAAAATGGCAACCATATTTTCAGTTGCGGCAGCCAAAAGCTGATGCCCACCGATGCTGCTTTTTAGCCCCCGATTGTCATGTGATCATCAGTGTTAACAGGTGTTTTTTATTTCTTTCTTTCTTGTCTTTTGTAGATTTTGATGGTTTGTTCATCAGTAACGGCCCCGGGGATCCTCAGCTCTGTCAGAGCACCATCAACAACGTGAGGAAGGTCGTCTGTGTGGAACGCCCCAAACCGGTTTTCGGTATCTGCCTCGGACACCAGCTGCTCTCTTTAGTCATTGGATCGAAGACCTACAAGATGAAGTAAGTACCTATAAACTCGGTTTGTAATGAATATCACCAATCAAACTGTTTTATATGATTTAAAATTTAAAGACCTTGTTCAATATATCCTTTACCTGTAATTTTTGCTGCAATTTATTTGGGAAACTACAACAAATTCTCAAACAGTGTTTAAGAAGTTGGTTAATAAATTGATGCCCATAAATGATCAAAGTGTTAAATTTGATTTAATTTTGAGCAAACTGCTGGTATGCACTCATGTCTGGAGCTCAGTCAGTCTCTTTCCAAGCTTATAAACAATTTTTGGAAGAGGACAAAGACCAGAAATGTGTCCTCGGTGACCTGAACCGGGGAACCTCTTCAAACCCCTTTTACTCTCTCTAGAAACACAGACGTTTGTGCTCACACACTTTCTTTGGGAGAGTTGTGGTGTGAACGGCAGGTTTTTGCTGTTCTCAGCAGTCTGGGCTCCCCCCTGCATGTGTTGGCCTGATCGCGCTTGTTATGAAAAAGACTGAACAAACAAGCCGGCACGCAAGACGAGGCGGTCGGCTCCTCGCTGAGCTGAACTCCACAGACACATCTGCGGGGTCATGGAGGTTTTCTTTCCCCTGAGACTCCGCTGATGGAGCTTTATCAGGCTCGCTGTGAAGGTCACAGTGGGCACAAATGTTTCTGTTACCCTGCTGGAATGTGGCTGGCATCTAAACAGACAAGGGGATTGTGGGATTGCAGTGAAATTCAAATTACAGGTAGTTCACAGGGCGTCCTTTAAAGAAATTTACAGGTATAATCGCTAATTAGACCCCAATACAATATTTTCTCTTCATGCTTTGGTCACACTACACAACTTTCTGTCTTGTAATCTGGAATCTTGAAGTAATTTGAAGTCTTTGCACACTGGCTGACTGATCAGCGACAGGAGGGGTCCCTCATTACAAGATCTTTGAGCAGGAACAATCCACTGTCTGTTTGTTTGGTGTCCAGTCTACATTTTGTCACAAAAACGTGTGTTAGAAGTGAGTTGGATTGAGGTACTTATCCATAGTCAGTGTATTACCTACAGTAGATGGTGGTCGACACGCCCCCAGTTTGGAGAAGCAGCAGGAGGAAGCTAAGCAATGTCCTACTGTGGACAGGATCTGCAGCAACACATATTTTAGACACCTAAAAAAAACAATATCAGCGTTCTCTTATTTGGAAATCGCAACTTTATATAAGCCACATATTGCTCTTTCCAAACCAACCAAACTCCATTGGTGAAATCAGTCATTTTATTTTGCAACAGGAGTTGCTAGTCTACTCCTGCCTCACTCGGTTAGCTTGTTTTACTGTGTGATTTCTGTGTTTTACAGTTACAGACAGACTCTCAGATGGTGGCTGCACTAGTTCAGTGTTCAGTGAGGTAAAAAAAATTTGCCAGTGGAGTCTGGTTGGTTTGGAAAGAGTGATATTTGTCTTTTATAACAGCCGTTTCCTGACTGAAAAGGCTGCATGACTGCAAGGTAAAGTGGTGAAAATATTCTAAATAGTGTACATATAAACTGATATTTTTTTTTAGGTGACTGAAATATGTTTTGCTGCTCAGCCTGTCCCTGTGCTCTCCTCTCACAGCCTGTGTCTGCCAATCTCCAACATGACCTGATATAAAACCTGCTTGATATCTTTCGGTTCACATATAACGATGTGAGCACTGGGTCACCCCTGATATGCCTCTAATCTGGGGGCTTTTGTCAGCAGTCTCTTAAAACTGGTAGTGAGAAGGAAATCAAGGTTCAAAATCCTGTAGAGTGACCTTTGGATTACCTGGAAGTCCAAAGCCATCATAAATTTGTGTTTGGTAAACACGCTGAATTGTCTCTCATTTGTTGAAACACTCTTTGATAGGCTTGTCATCACCCTTTAAAATGTTCACAGGGTTTTTATTTATTTTTTAAATTGATCCTTTATTTAGTCCCATAGAGATACTAGATCTCTTCTTCTTCCAGGGCACGTCAGCACATGCAGTTTCACATGAAAGACGATGTCAAATGTTAGAATAGATATAATAGATAAAAAAAACAGAACACAAGCGAAGCATACAGGTTATACCAGAAATATCCATATCACGTTTCACCTCGTGTCAAGCAGTATGTGAAACAGCAACATGTTTCCCTGAGGGAAGTTTGTAAAAAAACAACAACACAGAAGTGCCTCTGAGGTGCAAGTTCAGAGCCGTGAACAGATTCCAGTTCACGGCTCTGAGGGCGTTTCAAAGAATCCACCAAGAGATCTGCTGCTGTAATTGTTTCCTGCTTCCTGCATTTCATACTTTTAGTACATTTGCACCGGTGGAAGCAGATGTTGCACAGACCTCCCACAATGCTTTAGTTTGTGCTCTTTTTTTTTATTGAGGATTTTGATGGCTGGTGTTTTGTTCTTTTAATAACAGTGACATTTGGCAACTTAAACTGAAATATCAAGGCGTTGTTGTTGGTTGTAGTTCCGGACAACAAGGCAACTCAAAGTGCTTCACGTAAAACTTAAAGGCATGAAGACAAAATGTAAAAGGAACGTTAGGAAATAGAAAATAGAAAATAAGATAAAACAGGACAGTAAAAGTTACAATGCAGTAAGATATTAATCAAAAGCCTCAGATATGAGGTTAATGTAATAAGAACATCTTGATCAGCTCTATATATTTTTTTGAAAAGCTCATTATCAAACATGTCCTCAAAATTAAGTGTCTAACCGTTAGTATTGTGTGTTTTTCTCTCCCGTCTCTCAGGTACGGTAACCGTGGCCACAACCAGCCGTGCATCCACAACGGGACAGATCGCTGCTTCATCACCAGTCAAAACCACGGCTTCGCTGTCGACCCCGACACCTTGCCGAAAGACTGGGACGTCCTCTTTACCAACGCCAACGATCACACCAACGAGGGCATCGTGCACAACACAAAACCCCTGTTCAGGTAACGGTGACACATCAGATAATATGCACCAGAAATGCCAGAAATTAGTTGCTAAAACGCCTCTTATGTGAATAAACAATGCTGTAATGTATTTTTGCAGTGTTCAGTTCCACCCAGAGCACATGGCCGGACCCACAGACCTGGTCAGCCTGTTTGACGTCTTCATCGACACCGTGAAAGAGCACAAGGAGGGAAAGGCCACCAAATCTGGTACAAATTTCAGAGTTTTTAAAAGTATATTCTCTCAGAATAAAGTTTTATGTGTCTCACATTTGTTATTGTGGTTTTATTGTTTTCTACTTTCTGCTGGTCTAAAAGACATGCACGACTCTGTGAACAGGAGCATCAAAATGAAAATGCTTGTTTGTGATTTTTTCCAGTGAAGCAGCGTCTGTTGGACCACCTCACCTACACGGATACTCCAAAACACGAGGAGGTGTTCCGACCCAGGAAGGTCCTGATCCTGGGCTCCGGAGGACTGTCCATCGGTCAGGCTGGAGAGTTTGACTACTCCGGCTCACAGGTCTGTCTGCAGTACCTCCTGATGATGAGAGTAGTGCAGATAATCTGCTGTAAAATTGATTAAAGAGTTATTTTGGGATGCAGGATCAATGAAGTGTCTATGAGGGATGAAAATCAGGCCGACGTTTGACTTCATGGAGGTTTAGTGTGACTGATTGGATGCAGAATACTTCAGTTATTCTGTACGAGCTGTTGAGAGTTGCAAATGAAACAGTAAATGAAGTTAAAGTTACTGCTAAGATCCTGGATCCTACTACTTTTCATTGTGTGCTCCACATCTTTGAAGATTTTACAGATGTGACCACAAGATGTGACTACTTTTCGTCAACATATATGATATAACTTTGTTTTGTTTCCAGGCCATCAAGGCTCTGAAGGAAGAGAATATCCAGACTGTGCTGATCAACCCCAACATTGCCACTGTCCAGACCTCCAAGGGCCTCGCTGACAAAGTCTACTTCCTGCCTATCACACCGGAGTACGTCACGCAGGTACGGAGGAACTCTCTTTCACTTAATGTGATCAGAGACAATATGTGAAACAATATCTTGAACACATTGCCATGAAGTATAAATGTTGCATATCTTCCCACTTTTTTCACTCTCAGGTGATAAAGAACGAGCGTCCTGACGGCGTGCTGCTGACGTTCGGCGGTCAGACGGCTCTGAACTGCGGCGTGGAGCTCACCAAGCTGGGCGTCCTGGAGAAGTATAAAGTGAAGGTTCTGGGGACGCCGGTGGCCTCCATCGAGATGACTGAAGACAGGAAGATCTTCGTGGAGAAGATGGAAGAGATCAATGAGCATGTTGCTCCGAGTGAGGCAGCTCTGTCTGTTGAACAGGTGAGGAGACACATTCATGTGTAAAACCAAACAGCATTTCACTCCTCCATTCCTTCAAAACACGTCTTATATTTTGTTTTCAGTTTGTCTAAATGTGTATTTTTAAACTTTGCTCCAGGCGGTGGCAGCTGCAGAACGTCTCGGCTACCCTGTCCTGGTTCGTTCGGCGTTCGCTCTCGGTGGTCTGGGCTCCGGCTTTGCCAACAACAGAGAGGAGCTGACGTCTCTGGTGACATCAGCCTTCGCCCACACCTCCCAGGTCCTGGTGGACAAATCCCTGAAGGGCTGGAAGGAGATCGAGTACGAGGTCGTCCGTGACGCCTACGACAACTGTGTCACTGTGAGTAAAGACGAGACGTATGTTCATGTTTTGATAGAAGATTTTTACAATTAATTCTCAGTCCGTTAGCATTCAGAGGTGATGTCAGCGTAGGTCCATTTCTGGTTATCGTAGGCAACTCTTGCACATCCTGCACATCCCTGCGTATGAAACTTGACAGTATAAATGTGACTTGACGTGTTCTTCTTGTTCAGGTGTGTAACATGGAGAATATCGACCCTCTGGGCATCCATACTGGAGAATCCATCGTGGTGGCGCCCAGTCAGACGCTGAACGACCGTGAATACAACATGCTGAGGAACACGGCCATCAAAGTCATCAGACACCTCGGCATCGTGGGAGAGTGTAACATCCAGTACGCTCTTAACCCAGAGTCCGAACAGGTATGAACACAACATATACAGTATATAAAAACATAAAATAATGTTATCAGTCTGCAGGTTCTGTTCTAACTGTATGTTGATGTTTTCAGTATTACATCATCGAGGTGAACGCTCGTCTGTCTCGGAGTTCAGCTTTGGCCAGTAAGGCGACAGGTTATCCTCTGGCTTACGTGGCGGCTAAACTCGGTCTGGGAATCCCGCTGCCACAACTCAAGTACGTTTCTCATTAGACAAAGACAACAGATGACATGCAAATTAAACAGAAAAACACTTTGTGAGCAGGGCTAAGGATTGAGCCTATTTTATTCTATTCAGTTCAAGTCAAAGGGGCTTTATTGGCGTGGGGAACAGACATTCACAGTACCAAAGCAAAAGTTGTGCTGATAGAAATATATCTGTCTATCTATATATATACACACACACATAAGTAGAAAAGATGTAGACTTGCAGTTAGAAAATACAAATCAATAACAACTATAAACACTGCAACATTATTGACTTTTATATCTCCTGTCATATTTAATCAATATACCATTTTTTGGTTTGTTTGTTTCTAGCTTTTCTTTAAATAACACAATAACGTTTTTGGAGTGTGTGTTTCAGTAATTAAAAAACTATAAATGTATTTTTTTGTAGGAACTCTGTGACCAACTCCACAACAGCCAACTTTGAGCCCAGTCTGGACTACTGTGTGGTGAAGGTTCCTCGCTGGGATCTCAGCAAGTTCCTCAGGGTTTCCACCAAGATCGGCAGCTCCATGAAGAGTGTCGGTAAGAAGCACTGAAATCATTTTCCACACATTTTTGCCTTAATGCATAATATGCATTAATGCTGGAAAAAGGAAAAAATGAATCTGTATTTAATGAGATCCCAGCCTTTATAAAACTGCATTAACACAGATCATCAGCGGCAGTAAGTGGATCTTCACCTGTACTTGTCTCGACAGGTGAGGTGATGGCTATCGGCCGCAGCTTCGAGGAGGCCTTCCAGAAAGCTCTGAGGATGGTGGATGAGAACTGTGTTGGCTTTGATCACACCATCAAACCCGTCTCTGAAAAGGTAAAAGAAAGACATTTTGTTCCTCCTCTATTTTTTCCCCCGGTTTTTAGTTTCTATTGTAAACTGTAACTGGAGTATTGAGTCAGTGTTAAATGTTGATATGATAGCTGTAATCCTGACGTCCTGGAAGCTGTTGTGAGTCAATTAGTGTCCAAAACTAAGGATGCACCAGAAATATCGGGGGTCGATTAAATTAATGGCTGATATTGCCTATGTTAGTGTGTATATATAGGTATCTGTATATTAGCCAATAAATATCAGCTATAATAATATCTGATTTGATAGATTAAGTTTTCAATTAACTTTATGTAAAACAAAAAACAAACAAACAAAAAAATAACTGAACATTTGGATCTGAGCCTTTATTACCCGCAGGTTTACATAAACTACAAGTTACTTTAAGTACAAAAATGTAACATTATCGGTTATCTCATCGGTATTGGCCATCAGAAAAAAATCATAGCATCTGTAATCAAATCGCCCATTCAGTCATCATCGTTTGTCGTGTCTGTGAAAAGGCCCCGTGTGATAAATACTAGGCCACAAAATGTCCACTAGAATGAGTCACAACATCACAAGTCGATGGTCAGTGCATTGACATGATGCAGAGACGCAGCCGTGATGTTTTAAACTGGGCCAACAGGTGGTGCTACTGAGCCTGTGATCTGTAAACACTTTAAAGGATCTTTAAAGCTCAAAGTGCTGCACAAAGGCAGCAAAATAAAACAGACAAGTCGTAAAATCATCAGGGTTTAAAGGAAAATTACTAAAAACAGTTTGGTTTATAGAATGCATGAATAGGAAAATAAACATTTTAAGAAATAAAACTACAAAAAAACAAAACAGTTAATACTCAGGAAAATCAGGTATCGCTCTAAAAGAAAATATCTACAGGAGATCACTGACTCGGCCAACCTGACTTCCTCTGGGCCCTGATAATATTGTGCTGTGATACTGGTGAGTCTGACTGGACCTTTTGTTTATAGAAGAATCTTTGATTAAAATGTATTAAAATGATCATCTTATATTGTTACTGCGTTTATGGCTGATGTCATAGAACATATACACTTACCAAATGACTTGACATGACTCATATCTGACTAATAAATAGCACCACATCAGTTATTTATCTCAATCCTCATACCTTGTTCTTGCCTCCTCTGCTCACCAGGAGCTGCAGACTCCTACAGATAAGCGCATCTTCGTTTTGGCGGCGGCGTTCAGAGCCGGCTACACGGTGGAAAAGCTGTACGAGCTCACCAAGATCGACCGCTGGTTCCTGCACAAGATGAAGAACATCGCCGACCACGAGCGGCTGCTGGAGACGTACAATCAGGTGAGGATGATGACGAACGAGGAAACGGACGTGGGGGAAATCAGCAGCATTCGTCTTTTCTTTATTCTTAATATTTCTTATTCACGTTGTTCTTCCCACCAGGATGAGAGCGCCATGCCTCCAGAAGTGATGAGAAAGGCCAAACAGCTGGGCTTCTCGGACAAGCAGATTGCTCTGGCTGTGCAGAGGTGAGAGGGAAAGACAATCTGGGCCCGAGGACAGGGTGGCTGTGTTTTATTTATAGGCTGGTTGTTGCAGTGACTCAGCACCAGAATCAGGAGGGTGTAGAGATGATCTCGTCCTGTGTGAATATAAATACTTGCAGCAGATATTTAAGGGAAATTGTATTTATCATCAGTTTGTTCTTTTTCATGTCAAAATTGATGATCTGAAGTTTGTTTTTTCCTTCTTATTTTTACTCCTGGACCACTAATTTACACTCGATCAACATTCTTTGCTTTTTAATCTCCTGCAGCACCGAGCTCGCAGTGAGAAAGCTGCGTCACGATTGGTCCATCCTGCCCGTCGTGAAGCAGATCGACACGGTGGCGGCTGAATGGCCCGCCCACACAAACTACCTGTACCTGACGTACCACGGCACGGAGGACGACCTGCAATTCGACGATCAGCACGTCATGGTGATCGGCTCCGGGGTTTACCGCATCGGCAGCAGCGTGGAATTTGATTGGTGCGCGGTCGGCTGCATCACAGAGCTCAGGAAGGCAAGTCCTACTTCCTGTGTTCTCATAATGCTGCAGATTGTTGGTCTCTTCAGCTGAACTCTTCTTCATCTGTTTGAGCTGCATGTCTTTGTTATCAGCTTCAACAGTGAAATACTTTGTGTCATACTGAACCTCTTTATGTGACTGACAGTCAGTTAACACAGCAAACAAACCATATAAATGTTAATCAATATGTATTCATGTTGTCACATTTCTTGCAGATGGGTTATAAGACCATCATGGTGAACTACAACCCAGAGACGGTCAGTACGGACTACGACATGTGTGACCGCCTCTACTTTGACGAGATCTCCTTTGAGGTAAGATAGTGAATAGTGATAATAATCGTAAGATTTAATGCTGCAGGTCTGATGTGTCAACGTGATATAAATGATTTAGGACACAGTTGTACTTGCCTGTGATGCTGGGTAGATTTACCTGCAAAAATAAATCTCATTGTGTTGCACAGTCCAGTAAAACATTACAAACTGCAGCCATAGAGCTGAATTAAGACTTTGCAGACACAGTCTCAGCAAAATGTTGTGCTAATAACAGTTTTGGGTTTCATAAGTGTCCTGTTTGTATCTCAGGTGGTGATGGATATCTATGAGAGGGAGAACCCAGAGGGAGTGATCCTCTCTATGGGAGGACAGCTGCCCAACAACATCGCCATGTCGCTGCACCGTCAGCAGTGCCGCATCCTGGGAACTTCACCCGAGTTCATCGACTGTGCCGAGAACAGGTTCAAGTTCTCCAGAATGCTGGACACCATCGGGATCAGCCAGCCGCAGTGGAAGGAGCTGTCTGACACCGAGGTAAAAAAAAACCTGCTGGGTTTATACCAGAATAATGTTTTAATCCAACATTTTGACCTTCTGGATTCCAGTTTGTGGATGAAAGGATCATCAGAGTTTCTGCAGGTCCTTTAACGTCTTAAATCATCTAAAAATCCAGTCTGAATTTTAGGCCATAAAAGTTCTTTAATGCATTAACTTCTGTCTCACATTTAAATTTCTTTTTGGGAAAAACTTGTATTGTTCATAAGAAAGAAAAGAAAATTAAACCAACCTAATGCAAACCACTTTTTTGGTACTATGGACATGAAATAAGTCTTAAATTGTATTTATAATGGTCTTAAAAAGTCTTAAATATAACTTGTTCAATCCTGTAGAAACCCTGGATTATCAATGCCTTACACAATAACGTAGGGTGCTGGAAAATCTTCAAATTGCACCTTGAAAATGCTTGAAAAGTGCTTGAATTTAAAGTTGAAAAAGGTGCAGGAACCCTGTCAAACTCTTTGAATTCAACAGTGTATATGCAGCTCACTTTTTCTGATACATTTTATGTTTTTGTAATGTTTGATCTTTTCTGCATTTAGATTTAGGAAGACAAGTTTGTGTTTTTAACAGAATCTTTTAATCCTCACGTCTTTTCCGTGTCTTGTTCCCTCTCCAGTCTGCTGTGAAGTTCTGTGAGTCTGTGGGTTACCCCTGCCTGGTTCGTCCCTCCTACGTTCTCAGCGGAGCGGCCATGAACGTCGCCTACGGTGACAGCGACCTGGAGAAATACCTGAGCAGCGCTGTGGCCGTGTCCAAGGAGCATCCTGTCGTCATCTCCAAATTCATACAAGAGGCCAAGGTCAGAAAAAAAAACATCACAGCTTCATAAAATCAAGTGATCAAGAATGTTCAGCGTGTGTCTGTAACATTGTTTTCCGTTTCCAGGAGATCGATGTGGACGCTGTAGCCTGTGATGGGGTGGTGATCGCCATCGCGGTGTCCGAGCATGTGGAGAACGCCGGCGTTCACTCTGGCGACGCCACGCTGGTGACGCCGCCCCAGGATCTGAACCAGAAGACGATGGAGAGGATCAAGGCGATCGTCCACGCTATCGGACAGGAGCTGCAGGTCACCGGACCGTTCAACCTGCAGCTGATCGCCAAGGTGACGATCATCCCTGAAGCTCAGAGAAACAGGCCATCAGTCTTAAAATGTGTTAGAAAATCTGTTTGGAGTGTCAGTCATTGAACTGAAGATAATTTATATTGTTGTTGAGGAGTGTGTTCATGTTTCATCAGCAAGACCTCAGACCTCTGAATCACCGCCCACATCTATAAGATTTGTGCAGTAATTCAAATAGTTTTAGTGTTGTGTCCGTTGCGAGCTGTTTCCCAGAAAAAAACAGCCTACCAATCAGAGCTTTGTGGGCGGGACTAAGAACAAGGATGTTATCTTCTTGCATAGCTAGTTACATCTACAAAAAACAGCAACAAAGTCAAAGTTTTGGATGGAGGAAAGAGCTTCATGTCATTAATTTGTCTGCAGAACAGCTGTGTCTGTGTGACACAAGGCTTTAGGCGATTAGCTGCAGAATAGTGCAGCAGTCTTGGGGCTGTGTCGGGGTGTTTATTTGAACAAGTACAAGAAACAAAAGAGTAAAGCCGCGGGCAGCGTGTGTGGGCGGGGGAACGGAACACTTTGCACCTTTTGATGAGAAACTGTCAGGAAGTAGCAGGAAATCTCTAAATAATCATCAAAACATACAATAAAAGTTAATAGGAAAAGTTAGTAAAATAAATAAAGTGTCAATACATTGATTGTTGTGGGTGTGAAGTAGTTTGGATTTATAGTAACAGTTCAGATGTAATGATAAAGACCCAGAGAGTCTGAGCATTTTTTAATTTAAATGCTTAAATTTTTCTGTAAAAAGCTTTAGGAACCCTGTTTAATAAATACGGAGGAATTGTTTTCCTGCAAACATTTTTCATGTTGTAGCACAAACGACAAGAAACAAGTGAGGAAGGTAGAGTGGGGGGTCAAAAACAACACAACTGTCTGACTGATCCAGTGTTGTGCTTTTTCTGCAGGACGACCAACTGAAGGTGATCGAGTGCAACGTCCGAGTCTCCCGCTCCTTCCCCTTCATATCCAAGACGCTGGGTGTGGACCTTGTTGCCCTGGCGACTCAGTCCATCATGGGAGAGGAGGTGGAGCCCGTGGGACTAATGAGAGGAAAAGGGATTGTAGGAGTCAAGGTAACTGAGTCGACTCAAACCAGACCTGGGTTTTTTTTTCGTCTACGTATCGTGTTTCTTCTGACCGTCTGTCACGTGTCCTCCAGGTTCCTCAGTTTTCCTTCTCTCGGCTGGCCGGAGCTGACGTGGTGCTCGGGGTGGAGATGACCAGCACCGGTGAGGTGGCGTGTTTTGGGGAGAACAGATACGAGGCGTACCTGAAAGCCATGCTGTCCACCGGCTTCAAGATCCCCAAAAAGAACATCCTGCTCTCCATCGGCAGCTATAAGGTACCTTCAGAACGCGACTCGCATCAGCATTAAACTCTCTTCAATGAGAAATTTACTGATGAATCTTGAATCCAAGAGTTGGTAATTAAACAGATGTGAACGTTGTGTTCAGCTGATCCAGCCGGCAGTTAAAATGATGCATCTTGGAGGAAAATGTACAAACGGTAAATGGAGGAACATTACAGAACATTTGCAGTCTTGCATTACGATTAACAGATGGTTCTCAAACCCAGAATTCTGCTGCTCGGGGTCTCTCTCATTAAAATAGTAAGAAAATATGTAGTTTGATGTAGCATTGGATCATGGGAGATGTTTTCAGCCACCATTGCAGATGAAAATCTGTGTGACGTGACTCAGGCAGAAATCATCTTCATGGAAGAGATGATAAAGTTTTATTCAAGTTATGTTTAATCACGTTCGCAGACTTCCTTCTTCCATATCCGATGTTTCCTGTTTTCCCAAAAGTTCTAGAGACTAGCAAGCAAAAAACACACCGTTACCTTGAATAAAATAGAGATTTCTCCACGATTGATCATTGTTGGAAACATTTGGTTTAGTGCAAGTACACAACTCAACAAAATACGTAAAATATGTTGAGCGTTTTTATTGATTTTAATGCAGAAATGTTAAATATTACAGCGTAAAGGCCACCTAGCCGTGTGAAAATAAACTGTAGATTTTGTTTTCCTGTTACGTGATGGTGGTTCTTGGTTAAAAAATACTTGAAGGATTCATCTTCAAACTAGAAATTAAACAAGTTCAAACACAAATATCCATATTTATGGATTAAAAACACCATATTAGTTACCTTTTAAATTGAGATAAAAACACGACAACACATAAAGAAGAGACTAAATCCACCTCAGATCATTTGTATGATTGTGTGTGTTTGTGTTTCCAGAATAAGAGCGAGCTGCTGCCCACCGTTCAGGCTCTGGAGTCTCTGGGTTACGACCTGTACGCCAGTCTGGGAACCGCAGATTTCTACACAGAACACGGAGTCAAGGTGACTGAAAATACGTCTTATATTTTGATTTGTTTCATCACACCAACAGTGAGCACTTAATAGATGAAAAATATACTGGAAATCCAGATTTATTGGACTGAACAAGGGTTTTTGAAGCTTTTGTGACCAACAGCCACCCAGTGTTACAAACTGGCAACGTTGTCGATAAACTGAGTAATTAAATGCCAACCTGTCGTAAAATCAAACAATAAGATGAAAAACCACGACAAAGCTTCAAAAATATTATTCTCTTGGTGTGTCTTGTGACCGTTTCTCGTCTACGTTGTCCTGTTTCAGGTGACAGCGGTGGACTGGCCGTTCGAGGAGGACGACAGCGAGTGTCCCACCAAAGAGAAGCAGCGCAGCATCATGAACTACCTGGAGGAAAACCACTTCGACCTGGTCATCAACCTCTCCATGAGGAACAGCGGCGGCCGCAGGCTCTCCTCCTTCGTCACCAAAGGCTACCGGACGAGACGCATGGCCGTCGACTACTCTGTCCCGCTCATCATCGACATCAAGTGCACCAAACTCTTCGTCCAGGTCGGAAAACGCTTCTTTTGTTTTTTACTTTTTGTTTGCTTCATTTCTTTTTCTGTCATTCTTAAACTTTGGCATCATAAGTAACATGAATCGATTTGTTTTCAGGCTCTTCGTCAGGTCGGTCGGTCTCCACCGGTGAAGACTCACGTCGACAGTATGACGTCTCAGACGCTGGTCCGTCTCCCCGGTGAGTCACTGAGTCATTAATCGATCTGCTCTGACTGATTGTCTGTGATCTGACTTTAATCATATCAAGTCATTTGTAGCAAAGAAGCTCATTAGATGACCCTGCAGAACCAGAACAACTTTTAAATAAAAGTCTAAAAATCTTTGAGGAACAAAACTGAACGTGTCTCATCATCGTGGTCAGGCTGAACACTGAAAGCTGCTTTTTTTAATTATGTATATGTTTAGTTAATTTGAATTAAAATGCTTAAAGGCATTTCAGTTTTACTAGTTTTATTTAATTTTACTTTCTTTACTTTATAGAAATGCTCTTGGCTCCCTACACAATGTTGAAAAGTTGTGTTGGATTTGTTTTATTCTAAAATTTGACACCAAGACTGTAAATCCAAAGATCCAAGTTTTGGTTATTGGTTTCCTTGATTACTAATAATCTGTGTTGAATTATCAAAACCATGATGAGAGTTATAAATACAATATTTGCATGCATGTTGTTATACCTGCTGTCTGGTAAAATGTATATATTTTTTTAAAAAAAAAGGTTAAATCTTTCTATCTGTGATTGATTGTCAGGTCTGATCGATGTGCATGTTCACCTGCGGGAGCCTGGAGCCACACATAAGGAGGACTTCTCCTCCGGTACGGCGGCTGCTCTGGCGGGAGGTGTGACCATGGTGTGTGCGATGCCCAACACAAACCCTGCCATCACTGACCCCAGCACTCTGGCCCTGGTACAGAAGGTACGACCACGTTTTCTCTCCTGTTTGGTTGTTCGTTTGTCTCATTTATCCCGTCCGGATGGTGTCGACATTGTTTAACTGAAGTAAAATCAGATAAATAAAACCTGTGTTGTATCTTCAGCTGGCCAAAGCGGGCTGCAGGTGTGACTACGCCCTGTACCTGGGCGCTGCCTCAGACAACGCCGCCATGCTGCCGACCATCGCGAGCCAGGCTGCCGGCCTGAAGATGTACCTGAACGACACGTACTCCACCCTGAAGATGGACAACGTGTCCCTCTGGATGGAGGTAGGCTGAGTCACAGCATGTCCTTAAACAAACCGACTGTAGCTTAACCTTTTAAATTAGTTTAAATTCCTAAAAAATCCTATTAAAAGCTCTTAAAACTGGCCTGCTGTCATTGTGATTCACCGTCCATCAGTCCCGTTTGTTGAATCAAAATAAAATAATTTGTCACAGGAGAAAAGATTCTGAATTTGTTGTTTTGTAAGAGAACTTCTCTGCAGCGTGACGTTACTGAGTCAGCATCTAATCATGACTAAGGCTTCTCTTTTTAGCTGTGCTGACTAATTCTTGCAGAATGTCAGTGGAAGAATTTGTCCTCATGTCTGAACTGAACTGTAAATGTCATTTTCTGCATGCAGCACTTTGAGAAGTGGCCCAAACAGATGCCGATCGTCGCTCACGCCGAGAAGCAGACGGTGGCTGCGATCCTCATGGTGGCTCAGCTCTACCAGAGGCCCGTCCACATCTGTCACGTGGCCAAGAAGGAGGAGGTAAAACAGTTTTCTTATTTTATTTTAACATTTCTTTTATTAGTTTCTTGTAATAAGTTTCTTGTGTAATATTGGCAACTAATATTCAATAATCTATGACACTGTTTCTCCGGCCCAGCATCCCTGTGAGCATCTTCAAATTGCTTCTTTTATCCAACCAACAGTCAAAAAACCCTAAAAATCATCATTTATTGTCATAAATGACAAAGAAAAGCAGCACATCCTCATATTTAAGAAGCTGGAACCAGCAATTGTTCTCCATTTTTATCTAAAAAAAAAAAAAGGCTAAAATGATTAATTGATGAGCAAAATAGTTGCCAACTCATTTTCTTTCGATCGACCAATCGTTGCACTTCTGTTGTGGACGTTATTAAGCTTTTTACCTTTTGATTTTCAGATCTTGATCATCCGAGCGGCGAAGCAAAAAGGCATCCAGGTCACATGTGAGGTGGCGCCTCATCACCTCTTCCTTTGCGAGGAAAACGTGGTGGAGATCGGCGACGGACGGGCGCAGGTCCGACCCATGCTGGGAACACGAGAGGACATGGAGGCTCTCTGGGAAAACCTGGACATCATTGACTGCTTCGCCACAGACCACGGTCGGTAACCTCAGAGGAACCAGTCTGATTATTCATCTGTGAGTTGAAGCGAGGGTTATATTTTATATATTTTTTGTTTTGTGTTGTTAGCGCCTCACTCTGTAGAGGAGAAGAACAGCGATCATCCTCCTCCAGGTTACCCCGGCCTGGAAACGATGCTGCCGCTGCTGCTGACCGCCGTCAGCGACGGACGTCTCACTTTGGATGACATCATCAGGCGTCTTCACGAAAACCCGCGCAGGATCTTCAACCTGCCGGCCCAGGACAACACCTACGTGGAGGTACACACACACACAATGATAGAGCATGATGTCTATGTGGTGATCACTGCTTACATAATCTGACAAATAATGTTCAGACTTGTATTTTAGTGATTTAATCACTTGTCTGTGTTTTTGTCTGTCAGGTGGACTTGGAGCAGGAGTGGGTTATTCCTCAGGCCATGCAGTTCACTAAGTCAAAGTGGACGCCTTTCCAGGGTCTGAAGGTGAAGGGTAAAGTCCGCCGCGTGGTGCTGCGAGGAGAGGTGGCCTACATCGATGGCCAGGTCAGCAAACACACACACTTACTTTAGCCTCTTGCTTTGTGTTCATAAGCCAAAGAGGCTGTAATAAACCAGTGAGAGTGGATATTTTTACTTTTTGATACATTTATTGTCGATCTATAATTGGGAATCATTCAAACTTCAAATGAAAAGCTTTGAAATACGGTTACATGCACATGCTCCTCCTGCTTTCCAGTCAAATATAATAAGAGACAAGGATCCACTTTTCTGGGACTTGGCGTTCTTGTTTTCTGGATTTTGCTCTTAAATGAGGTGCTCTGATTGATATGCCAGCTATTATTATCGGCTGATATTGGTTTTAAATAGTTTCATCAGTAGAAAGCCGATCAGGTGATGAAGCAGCAGGGTTTGAAATGAACACCTGTCAATCGTGGGTAGATTTTCTGTTTGCTTCTCTTTGAGAGTCTCTGTGCAGTCCCGCTGCCTCCGTCTCCTACTGTCTGTGTTGAAGTCTGACACAAACAAACACAGCGACTTCATGGTGCATTTAAGTACACTTTGTAAACTTCAAATCTGTACTCAAATGGCTGTGAAAGTTGTTTAAAATGGGATCTTTTCTATTATTTTCTTATTTTTCCTTTGTTGAAATACATAAACTTTCATCTGTCATTATGTTCTTGTTCTTTCACTGCAGCGTTTTTAATAATTAGATGCTCAAAATTATTGCGTAACCCCGTTCATTTCTACATAGGCAGATTTTTTAAATAAAAAAAAAGCATTTTGCAACTTTTGGTCTGTGATTACAGCCCATAATGGCGCCTACTTAATTGTTGCTTATGTTACAATTTGATGTTGGAAATTTGGAAAATAATAAAGTTGATCCTCAGTAAAAGTCGAGCTACACAAAATATTTTACGTAATATTTTATTTTATATATATCCTGTAATTTGACGTCTTTTAAAGCTGTTTCTTCTCTCTCTGTCTCCGTCTCAGGTGTTGGTACCTCCTGGTTACGGTGAAGATGTGAAGACCTGGTCCTCTGCCTCCATCCCTCCTGCTGAACCTGTTAAAGAAAGTCCAATGGTATCAAAAGTGTATAAAATACTAATACAAACAAAGATTACACTGATTCAAACTGAAGAATTCAAAGAAAATAAGAGACCCGCTTTATTTCCTTGTGGTTTAGACTCCAGAGCACCCACGTCCCACTCCTCCCCGGGAATGTCCGGTCCGAACCCGAGCGCCCAGCCCGCGACGAGCTGCAGGAGAGGGCCGCTACCTGCTGCCACCTCGCATCCACCGCTCCTCTGATCCCGGACTACCACCAGGTACTACAACTCCCATAATGCAGTGAAACATCCAATACTCTGCTTGTGATAGGACATAAACTTTTCTCTCGTCCAAGAAAGCCTAACCTTGTTTTGTTTGTCTATTTTACATTTATTTTTTTATTTTCAAATGCCTCCTCTGTACTGTGTTATTCTGTATTTACTGTATTTAAGTGATAAATTGTACATCGTGTCACTTTGCTCTCTGCAGAGATGGTTATGCTCCCACCGAGCGGTGCGGGTGATGGTTACAGCCACCCTCCTCCTCTGTCCAGGCTGCTGTCCCCTCAGTCAGGATCAGGACAGATACCTGCTGGACAGGTGTCCCCCTTCCAGATGTCTCCTCTGCTGCACCCGCTGGTGGGCCAGCACATCCTGTCTGTTAGGCAGTTCAGCAAAGAGCAGGTAAAGTTCACCTGTGATGACCACCTTCTATCAAAATGAAATAACTTTAAGAAAACTAAATAACGAGCATCGAAATGTCGTTCAAGTCTCAAACATCAGTTTGTGTATTTTTCTTCTTTGTTGGTTTCAGATCTCTCACCTGTTTAATGTTGCTCACACTCTGCGTTTGCTGGTCCAGAAGGAACGAAGCCTGGAGATCCTGAAGGTGGGTCCTCCTCACATCCTCCTCACATCCTCCTCACATCCTCCTCACATCCTCCTCACATCCTCCTCACTTCCTCCTCACATCCTCCTCACATCCTCCTCACATCCTCCTCACTTCCTCCTCACATCCTCCTCACATCCTCCTCACATCCTCCTCACATCCTCCTCACATCCTCCTCACATCCTCCTCACTTCCTCCTCACGTCTTATTCAGGGTTCAGAAATCTACTTGCCCTGTACAAATGATTTTTATTAGCTGTTATTAAATAACAACAAAGACTAAAGTTAATTGTCATGTTTAATCTAAAGCTGCAGTGTCTATAAAATGTCAAATGTCCATCCCAGTTTTTAAAAGTCGATGGTTCTCTTTAAATGTCTCACAACACAGTGATATTCAGTTTATTATGATGAGAAACAAATAGAGCAAGAAATCCCCCCTTTTTTAAAATAATCCTTTTATTACATTTTGACAGTTCAAGCCCTGAACACCTCCCGTCTGACAGTAGTTTGTCTCAAGCCCAGCTCATGAACTAGTCTACTTGTTGTTTACCGCCCAGGGGAAGGTGATGGCGTCCATGTTCTACGAGGTCAGCACTCGCACCAGCAGCTCCTTCGCGGCGGCCATGCAGCGTCTGGGCGGCTCGGTCGTCCACTTCAGCGAATCCACCTCGTCGTCGCAAAAAGGAGAATCTCTGGCCGACTCTGTCCAGACCATGAGCTGCTACACCGACGTCCTGGTGCTGCGACACCCGACGCCCGGAGCTGTGGAGGTGAGTCTCACCTGTGATGATCTGGAGCTTTTCTAAAATAAAACAGCCTGATCACAGCTGCTTTAAAGTTCTTCTGCTGGCTTCTAGTTATTTTAAAGTCAGATTTCACGATCCTGTCCATAAATTTCTTCATGTACTCTCATCTTATTATATCATTGATAAACTATCAAGACACAACCCTGATGAAACTCTGTGTTCTAAAGACTGTCTGATCCTCACTAAAATCAAAGATTGTTCTTCCAGTTTTGACCCAAACTCAGGAATATATTGTCTTTTTTCACTCGACTTTAAGTCTAGTTTAATTTAAAGCCACCAGGTATAGAATTTGTAAAAACCTTTGGCGTCCTCTAGTGGTGAAAAGGGCACATGGCACAGACATGATGGCTTAAAATTTAAGCCGTCAAGACTTTTATATCTCATATTTAATATAAGATATAAAAGTCTTATTTTTTTCCTTTTTATTTAATTTTTTTTTACAGTAGGAATGTATACATTCAGATTTTTAAACTTGTGTCTAGAGTAACCTGATCAGCCAATGTTATTTTTATTTATTTTACATAAACACAGTGACATAAGCAAACGTATTTGTTAAGGATTTCTTGAATATTTATTTTTTAAATAATTGTGACAGAGATGTATCTACAGTGTTTACACTTTTTTCTTTAAAAATGCCGTCAGATAAATGGTTTTTCTTTGTTGCATGTTTCTTCATTTATCAGTCAGCAGATACGCCGACACAAATATACAGTATATATATAATAAGCTAATATTGGGCGACCTTTAGTCTGCATTTCTTTTGTTTTATTTTTCTTTTTTATTAAATGTCATTCTGCAGAGAAGATGATGTTAAATCAAGGTCCACTTACGAGCTGTCAAGTACAAACAGAACAAACAGCTAAAATCTTTCAGCATCTCCCAGAATCAGATGTAGATTCTTGACTGCAGTGAAATAAGACTGAAGACTGAATCTTACAGTTACTGTAAATGTGCTCTGTAATCACACTACTTCTCTTGCTTGCATCAGTTCAGGAGATTTTCATTATTTTTATTCTCATGTACTTCAACTTCCTCTGTGGCGTTCAGACGGCATCACGTCATTGTCGCAAACCTGTGATCAACGCTGGAGACGGCGTCGGGGAGCATCCGACTCAGGCCCTGCTGGACGTCTTCACCATCAGGGAGGAGCTGGGGACGGTCAACGGCATGACGGTGAGGGACACACAGACCTCCAACAGCCAGGCCACTGTTACTGTTACGAGTATTATCATATTATATACGATATGAGTGTGAATGTACACTTTTTCCTTTTTACTTCATATGTTTACTTTTTTTCAAATTTTATTACTACTTTCTTTTTCCTCTATTTTTTCTCTCTAGTTTGTCTCCTATTTTTACTATGTTCCATTGCACTAAAAAAGAAATAAATGATGCATTTAGAATTTTTAGTCCTCCACAGTCCACCAATTTTCATCCTTCAGTTTGATTGTTCAGAAAATCTCAAAGAAAATCTTCATGTCTCATGTTTTAACGTGTGTGTGTTTTCTGTCAGATAACTATGGTTGGGGATCTGAAACACGGCCGCACGGTTCATTCTCTCGCCAAACTGCTGACCCAGTACCGCATCACGCTGCGCTACGTGGCCCCCAAGAACCTCCACATGCCGGCAGAGATCATCAGCTACGTGGCCTCAAAGGGCATCAAACAGGTGGGGAACAAACGGAGATAAAACAGTATGACAGATGTAAATTCAGTGTGAAAACAAACCTAAATAATATGGTCTTTAATATGCAAAAGTGACAGCACACGGATTAAATAAGGTTGTGTGTTTTTCCGTGTTTGCAGGAGGAGTTTGACAGTATCGAGGAAGCTCTGCCTGAGACCGACGTCCTCTACATGACGAGGATCCAGAAGGAGAGATTTGCATCTGAGGAGGAGTACAAAGCTGTGAGTAAACTCGTGTTTCATTTCATCAGTGTAGACGACAGAAAAATAAACGTAACGCAGCTCTGAACAGAAGCTGTAAAATTAAATCCTTTAAGAGTGAAACTTAGAATCTTAAATCCACATTTGTGAGCTGGTAAATTACATCAACAGTTCTGTTCCCATTTCATAGAGTTTGTTGGAACAGAAGTTATTTTCAATTTTCCAGACAAAATCCAATAATTCTGTAATCTTGAATATTAAATTATTGGAATCTTAGAGTTTAGTTTTTCTAATAAGGGTTTCTGTGACTCCTAAAACTCATAAAAAGTCTAAAATCTAATAAGCGGAGTTTCAGATTGTGACAGGTCTTAAAAATTAATCGTATTATGAAGTTAACTTCATGTTTATAAAGTTACATTAACTTCAGTCTCATTTTTAAATGTGTTTTTTGGGGAAAAATACTGTATTGATCACACTAACACGAGAAAAGAAGTCAAGAAGTAATTGGATCGGCCGATTTCATCAAGAGATTTATTTAACAGTTTTTTTCCAGTATGGGTGTGAAATAGGCCTTAAATTGTGTTCATAATGGTTTTTAAAAGGCTTGAATTTAATTTGTTGAAACCCTGTGATATGGGATCAGAAGTTTTCTGAATGTATAAACAACAGATGTGTGTAAATGATTGTTGATTCAGATTTTTTTCCCCCCTCTCTCTCAGTGTTTTGGTCAGTTCATCCTCACTCCTCACATCATGACTGTGGCCAAAAAGAAGATGGTTGTGATGCATCCGCTGCCCAGAGTCAATGAGATCAGGTGAGATCTGATCAGTAATGTTAACAAGTCTCACAGAAAGAGCTGAAAACTCCCTGTAGGTCGTGTCTAGATGGTAACCTTAGATCTCAGGAAGCTCTCATGACATTTGTACTTATTTCTTCATATTTTGAAGTGGCTCACATGTTGGAGACGTTTGACTCCAGAGCTTCCTGCCAGAAAGCCTCCGTCTGTGTCCTGTGTAAAACCCTTAGTCAACATTTGACTTATTATTTTTACCCAAACCAGGACATTTTCTGAAATCTAACCAAGTATTTTTGGTTCTTAAACTAATCAAACTGCAACTGAAAACTGAAAATAATAAGTCAGCTGAGTCTGAGAGTAAAAAGTCATTGTTGGCCCGTTCAGTGTTGCTGAAAAGTTCACATTTTGGAGCGTTTTCAGCCTGAAACAGGAGAAAAATGTCGCCTTGTTTAGGGCTTCAGCTAATGTTTATTTTTATCACAGCTGCTAATTATTTTCTCAACTAATTGTTTGGTCTGTAAAATTTTACAAAATAGTAAAAATCCTCATCAGAAGTTCACAGAGCTCCGATCACCAGTCCTAAACTCACAGATATTCTGTTTACAGTGATGCAAAATTCAAATAATATTTATTTTAAAAGATCTGTCGTGCTGCATGAATCTCGACTCTGAGTTCAAGTTGGTAATATACTTTTTTTCTTTTATGCAGGATTGACTTTTCTTTTTTGTTTTGCTCGTTTTCCTCATGCTTGACTGAACCACTGATAACTTTTTTGAAAGTGTATTTTGTACTTTCATATCCAACCATTAAAAAATACAGTAATCTGAAACAGAAAAGCAAAAAAGAATCTGAGAAATCTGGTGAAATCTTTGAATCTAAACTCACTCCAGCTGCAGCCGTATGATGGGAAAACCCTTTGAGAGCTTTGAAATAATATTTCAGGCTGATAAAGTTCTATTTAATCTGATTTGATTTGTTATTTAAAACATTTTATTTATGGTCCACTTGAAAAATACTTCTGAAACTACTGACCACAGTGATGTACAGTACTTTAGTCTTGTTAATTCCCTGCATCATTCTGTACATGAGCTAAAACTTTCTCTTTCTCTTGTTTCCTCTGTATTTCTCTCTCAGCGCCGAGGTGGACTCGGACCCGCGGGCGGCGTATTTCCGTCAGGCGGAGAACGGCATGTACATCCGAATGGCCCTGCTGGCCACCGTACTGGGCAGATAGATCCATGTGCTGCACACATGTAGCAGAAATATTCGCACCTTTAGAGTGTTAAGTGTTAGTCGCCAGCGTTTTCTCTCCTGAAAACTGTCGACTTCTTATTTCCAGGGTGTTAGTAGAGTTAAAATGAAACAGTAAGACTTAAACTGGCTCATAAAGTTTATAGTTATATCACATCATTGTAACGTGAAGCTGCTTTTCTTCGGTTTGAAACCGCAACTTGTTTTTCTTTTCATCCGTATTTCACCTGCAGAATTACTGTGTATCTTTACAACAGCTGCTTATTTTTAATGTCTTGAAACACAATTAACATTTCCATAAACCTGCCTCTGAGCTGAAAATAATTTAGATGCTGCGTTTGGACCAATGATGTTTTGTTTTTGTTTGTGATGGTTAACAGACCGTCAGTGTTTGTGCGTCCGTGAGGCAGCCGGAGGAGCTGCGGACGACTGCTGGGAACATTTTAAATGAAACAAAAAGGAGTTGGGCATTAAAAATAACATCATTGATGGCACCATGATGTGTGATATGTAATGAAATGAATGTCTTGGTAGCTGGGTCAGATGTGCAGCCGCTGTAACTAAACTGCTGCACAGATGTTTCCCCGTCTAACCAACTGGAGGTAAATTTAAAGGGACCAGTTGGATATTAAAAGGGAGAAAAGAGAAAATGGCTGCCAGCTGCTCGATTCTGACCAATAATGGTGCCAGTTACATCTGCTGTGCTAAAAAAAACAGAAACCCTTAACATTCCTTTACTTAAACATAATCAGAAACTGAGACTGTCTTAACGTTTTCATGGTCGATGGTTTAGGGGAACTTGCTGTAACTACTGAAACAGTTTAGATGCAAACTTTATTCTTTTTTTTTTATCCAATCAGTACTCGATGTCATTTAAGTGTTGGTGAAAGACTTTGTATTATGTAGAGAAATAAATAAAGAACAATTTTCCCTTTTGCAGTTGACTTTGTCATTAATATCCACCACATGAAGCAGCACATCACGAAATATGTGGCACAAAACTGTCACAGATTCAGTAACTTTAATAACTTTTACATCTCGTGGCCTCCTGCACACGAGATTTGAGGGTTCAGGTCCAATGAAAAAATAAACAGGTGGTGCACTGTAACCCTAGAGTTGATTTAGAATATTTAAAAAAAATAAAAAACCTGAAAAAATGTCCTTTATTAAATAAGTCTGTAATTTGTACATTTTTTGTTTGTGTAAAATTTGTTTTATCTTTTAAGTTCTGCTTTCCTTCTTCTAAAACAAATAGTAGCAGCTATGACCTCAGCTTGCACAAAAAAATTGGTATGAATTATCTTTGGTAATTAATGTTTGAATTGTGTACAAACCATTGCAAAATAAAACAATTTAGGAAAATAAAATTTAAATAATTAACCATGTAATGTCATGGAAGATATTGTCACAAGTCGGTACCGTTTTGAAACTTTTATTGCAATATTTAAATATATTGTTGTATCCTAAGTAGTTAAAAAAGACTGATGGAGACCTTGAGATGCAGCTGAAAGCTCTGAAAAGAGTCAGTAAGTAAGGTCCTTGAGTTAAGGTTATTTTGTCAAAAACGAAATAAATACACCGTCTGGTGCCAAGATTGTTTTGTTTTATTTAGTTTGCATTGTAATTTGTTATTCATTTTTGTATTATGCTGCAGTAAGCTGTTTATAAAATGAATATACATAATGGGAAAAAAAATTTAATATAAATGAAACAAATTTAAAAAGTTGTTGATGGACCTCCAGGTAGAAAAATTGTGTCATTGACTTCATAAAGCTGTTGGTTGTCAGGCATTTTATATAACTGTCAGGTGCAGTTATAAAATCTTACCAAGCAATACAGTGTTTATGACACTGTTATTATGCAAATTTGGTAATAAGGAACAGAAGTCCAGCATGTGACGATTAAAAAAAAAAAAGTGTGGTTACAATAAAATGCTGCATTCAGTAACTGTCAGAAAACTTCAGTTCAACCTAATTCACAAGTGTGCATGAATGACTCAGCAAAGTTTTAAAATACTGAGACGAAATGAGATCGAATTAAAAGAACAAATAATATGTCATAAAGTTGGGCTGCTGTGTGACACTGCAGCTGCTGAGATGTTTAAAGGCCAGATAGGACACGCCTTATAGCTCTTAATTCCCTGTGTATTCAGGTTATTGTCTCATATTCTATGGAAATAATGTGTGGAACTATTGTTATTCTTTGTTAATTCTTAGATTTCTACATATAATTGCAGATACACAGGCTAATTTCCTCTTGAAAGCACTGAGATACACATATTTTGGTGAGTAATCCACCTTAAACAGTTATTACAATATTCCGAATGCTCTTTTGTTTCTCTGTACTCTTCAATAGCAGCATATCAGCTCTGCCGTGATTAATTTCTGAAATATAATAATCGGATTTTATTATTAGCTTAAGTGCTTAAAAACGCGGATTTTGGACGAAACCTTGAAAGCAACATCCCATCCTTATTCATTTCCTGGAAGGAGGAATCAGCCAATCACAGCGCTCGTCCTCTGGCAGAGGGAGCCATACACGAAGAAGAAGCGACCCGGCGGTCACAGAGCAGCAGGCTGTTAGCTACTTCTCCGCCACCGGGGCTAATATGAGCCTTTAAACTGAGAGTTAAGACATTAAACCAGATGCCTCTATGATCCAGCTAACCTTACAGCGACATATACAGTGTTCAGTTTGCACAAGGTAAGACATTTCGGCAGTTATAAATCAGCTAGCATGAGGTTAGCTAACCGTACATAGCTGTTACGGTCACGTACGCCAAACTCCATTCAAAAATCTGGCAGTTTTAGGCTGACTGGCTTCTCCACAAAGCTAGCAGAACTTTATGAGTGAGAAACTATAAAATCATTCTGAACATTTCATAAAACGTTAAGATGCACTTTCATATCTGACATATGGCACATGTTATAAGACGTATTTTCACAAGTGCAATACTAAAATTGGAGGGCGGTGGCAGCGAATTGTCACTGCTACTTAGGATTTGCACTTCTGTTTAAATAAATTCTGTATGCATGTTTGTTGTACGCCGAATTATAGATAATACATATTACAATCTTAAGCCAAATTTTACAGTGTTTATGTTGCACATACAGTTAAGGGTGACTTAAATTGTCAGAATTTCAAGTGGAGTTTGGTGTATCTTTGTCTTCACGCTACGGCGGTATTGGGGCTACTTCTGGCTAGCAGGTAGCTTAATGAAACGGGCCACGAATACTTTGACATTTTTCTACATTTATTAATTTAGTCTTGCTTCAGATAAAACGCTTTTAGTGGTGAGAACAGTCAGGTTAGCTAACAGCTAACCAGGTACGTGTCAACACCGGGGCCAACATGACAGTTTCTTTGGATAATTAAGAAAGCCTGAGAGAAATAACCTGATGACAGAACGAGAGGAAACAATGGTCGTGAAGTGGAATTTGCAAAATGTTGACTGTTAACATTTATTTATGAATGACGGACTGTAAAATAGAAAGTATTTCTCCATGTGCAGGGAGATTAGCAAAGGATTAGAGCCCCACAAGGACAAACAGACGACAATCACGCGGCATTCCTTCTCCCGTCACACCGGTGGACCTTCATCCCAAAAACAGCGCGTCTGTTTGATCATAACATCATAAAGTCACCTGTCTGTTCTGTTATGAGTTTATTTAGTTAGTATAGAGACGAAGGTTTCAGTGTAATGTCTCACCAAACTGGTAAAACTTTGTCCAACAGTGACCGTTTTCACCAACATCTGTATTTGTCTCTGCACATTCAGCCTGATCTAATGACCTAATTATGGAAATTTAGACTTTTTTCTTTTTTGCCCTGAAACAAGACTCGCAGGACGCCCAGCCTGTGCAGCCTCTGATAAATCAATCAGGCTATTTTAGTTATAAATGGTGCTGTTACACTGCCATAAGTCAGAACTTAGGATTTCCAACTTTTCACTTGCAAAAAATAAAATAAAATAAAATAGTCTTGTAAGCAGTGTTGGCGAGTAGTTAAGTAAGGGATAATGTACAGTGAGCAGGTCATTATTGTGAAACAAATCCAGACAGGATTATTGTATTATTGCGTTATTCTCCATAATGACCTGCTCACCGTACATTATCCTGCTTATTACATGGTTGCTTGTCAAAAAATAAATACAGAAACATAACTGGCACACATTTATGTGACACAAAACATTAATTTTAAAATGATTTTATGGCTTTATTTCACAATAGTGACCTGCTCACTGGACATTATCCTGCTTATTACATGGTTATATACCAAAACAATCAATGATTTGACAGAAAACATCAATTCTAAAATGATTTTAGAGATTTAACAATGATTTTATTGTTCCTCTAGAGTTTATGATCAGAACTGTGTCTATAGCAATGGTCTGGTCGTCATAACAACAGTCTGCTATACAGAAATAACAGACTCTTGGCAATATATTCATATTAAATTGATATTGTGATATTAGACTAGATATTGTCTTAGATTTTGGGTGTCATATCATGTTATGGCATACTGTAAGTGTTGTCTTCTCCTGGTTTTAAAGGCTACATTACAGTAATTGATGTAATTTTCTGAATTGTTTCAGCTGTTTTATTATTTGCCTTTACCCACATTGTCATTATATCCTCATTATTGATGAAATCTCATCATGAATGCACCTAAAGTCATCTCTACAATATTGCCGCAACATCGATAAATATTGATATGAAGGTATTTGGTCAAAAATATAGTGATATTTCATTTTGGCTATATCGCGCAGCTCTACTTTATATAGTATTAGATAGTTTACTTCATAGCAATGCATCATATTCTCTAACATCTCTATCTGAGAAATTACAGTCTAAAAATATCAAAATATTATTTATAAGTCACGTTACCCAGCCCTGGTTCGGTGCAAGTTTAATTACGATTCATTCGTGATGATTTTATGCCGTAAAATATGGCACAGTGCCACAGCTCATTGCTCACAGTTTTCATTTAATGATGTTCACCTGGTATTGGATTAAAATCACCTGTGGTTTGTGACCAAGATGTCTGCGATCAGATATTGAATACTATGATTTTCCTTTCTATTTTTTCCACCTCAGTAACCACTCTCTATCCTCTTCTTAAAACACACCCTCAGGCTGCATAAATGAGGACTGGGCTGCCCTGCTCCCTAAATCAAACACACCTACACTGTAGTCTCAGTGTCAGTTCAGTTGTATCTCTGCATAATAGGAGATTCCAGATTCAGACTGTGGTGATTACTTGTGATGCAGTTTGTATGTAGCTGAACTACTTTTTGAAAGTGGTTTCAGTTTGACGAGCTAAATTTTGTGAGAGTAGTTAAGCTGTAGTTTAACTACTTTTAGTTGCACAGTACAACATTTATACATTTTATTTTCAGCACCGCACGTTTTTAATCTGCGTTTCTGATGTTGTAATCAGCCCTTCACTGATTTACTGCAGACAGTTGTTATTCCCACACATGAGCAGATTGAATGCGAGGAGATCAGGGCCGGTGCATTTCTTACTTTTGACTCACCAACTTTGAGCAACGAAAAACGCACGTGTCTGAACAAACGGTGGCATTTATCGGATTTTACTTGTGTGACTCAATAAGAAACCCACTGATTTGTCAAAAAATCCAGTTCACCAGAGCTTCAACCACATTACCTGTCATTTTAGAGGGTCAGCTTATGATCATACACATCTGATACAGGAATAAAATATAGGATATTAATATTTGGGAGAAATTTTGATAAAATTTTGTGATATATCAGCTGATGACACTTTGTGACAAAGATATGTACAAAGCAGGACATTTGATTGCATGACTGTGGATTTAACAACTTGTTAACCTGCCTCTCTGGTGGACTAAATGAGACTCTAAATGACCGTAAACATATATTTGACATTACTGTACTGGAGTTTCTTGTCGGCTGTCACGCATCACACACTGATGCGATATATCTGCATGCTAATATTGTAGTCGAGGTCATTATATATTCTCCGTTTCAGTCTTTTTAATTTGACTTGTGTTCGTCTCAACTCGCTCAACTGTTCCCACCTTTGCGAGACACATGAAAAGAGGGATTGAACATGGAAACTTGTACTGTACATGTATTTCTTTTTACATTTCAGGGTGATGTTGCTGACTGTACTTTCTGCTTTTTTTTTTACTCTGGTGTCAGCGCTGACTTGCACTCGGCTGAGCTGTTTTATGAGGAAGTTTGGGGTGCTCGGCCTCGGCTGTTCTGATTACACAGTCAACATATCACTCACCTTAGAAAGACATCGTTATTTTTAAACAATAAAGGGACCTATTTTAAGATTAACACCGTTACAGTCTCAGTTGTCGCAGAGGAAGAGTTTTCATGGGAGTTGTTGCCCTCTGTCTTGGCATGATTTTCCCAATTTGTGGGTTTTTGACAAGCACCTTTTGTTTTGTCTGAATAAAAAAAAAAAAAGCCTTGTTGAGCTGTTGGCACAGAACAGGACTTTGGTGTCTGTGGAGTTTAATGCTCTGTTCTAATAATAGCCTGTTAAAAATGATAATTTAAATGTCTAAATATGGACATGAGTAGTAGAGTCAGTCTGTTTGCGTCTGTGCCTACAAATTTGTTATCGTCCTGGTTGATAGTGGTTTGGAAATGCTGTGTAATATATTTATCTACAGTCATTATCATTGATAAATTATTTTTAACTGGGAGTTTTTAACAGTCTCTTCTTCTCAGCAGTTGTTTCAGATGGTTTTGTGATATAGAATAAATAACTTGTCGTCCTCTGACTGCTGCTCCTCTGTGTCAATGAAGTTTTTCTGGAAAACACTGATTAACATTTTTCACTTTTTCTGACTTTTTATGGACCAAACAACTAATCAGTTAATCGAGAAAATAATCGTTAGTTGCAGCCCCACTAGTTTAAGCACACTTGAGTATAAGGAGGGCTCAGATGTAGGCCTAGTGATTAGAGCTGCAATGATATTCAATTAATTGATTATTATTTGACTATTAAATTAATTGCGAACTATTTTGTAAATCGTTTTGAGTCATTTTTTAAATAAAAAAAATCCCAAATTTCTCTGATTTCAGCTTCTTAAATGTGACAGTAAACTGAATATATTTGAGTTGTGGACAAAACAAGACATTTGAGGACGTCATCTTGGACTTTGGGAAACACTGATCAACATTTTTCACCATTTTATGGACCAAACAACTAATTGATTAACGAAGAAAACGATCAGCAAATTGATCGATAATGAAAATAATTGTTACCAGTGATCAAAGATGGATGATTTACTGTTCCAAAGATCTGAACTAATCAAATGACATCATTATTGCAACAAAAACAAGGAACCGAACTCCTCAAATGTTTATTAGTATGTCAGAAAACTTCAGAAATAAACTTCAACATTTTGCCTAAGAATTAATATTAAATTCTTTTACATAATCTGGCAAATCAGATGTTATTATAGATAGATTATAGATATTATAGTTGATATCCCAACAGTATTTAATGCACATTCCTAACATACAAACATACTGAAACTTATCACTTTATATCAGTTCTACTAAAGCAAACCTGTCTTCCATCCATTCAGGTTCTTTGATGCCCTCGTTTTCTGCTTTTGTGTCTCAGCTGACGGCCTTCCAGCTGAAAAAGCATGCAGCTGAATAGCAGCTAAAGTTAGATCCATATCTGCACTTCATAAAACTTGGAGTACAAGCGAGTCACAGTCAAATGTTTGGAGAGGAGGACAAAAGACTCAGTGTGTCTCTCTCTTTCTCTCTGTCTCTAGTTTTAAGCGGCTGCACTGGGGCCGGTGGTTGTGTTGTGGTTCATTTTCATACCGTCGATCCCGCTTGTGTGATAAATGGGAACCATTTGCATTCGTGCAGGCAGGGGTAGTGTTTAACGTCCGCACCACAACGACTGCACTTAGCTAATTAACCTCATAGACCACAGTCAGTGATACTGGATCGATCGCTCTGGTCCGGTGTGAGCCACGCAGCGGCAGTTTGATCAGTGCAGATCCTCTGATGGTGATGGTGGTCCTGAAGGTTTTTGTGTGTGGAGGCCTCTCCTGTGGACCTGCTCTCTCCTGCCAGACTGCCTGGTGGTTTTGTGCAGCATGTTTGGTGAATTTGGAGTATTTACATCAGCTTTCTTGGCTTCGGCAGACGTGCCATCTGGGCCTGCAGCGTCTCCATCGCGGAGAAAAGAGAATGGCCTTTCTGATGTCCTCTTCACAGGGCTTATTCCAATCAAGAGTCTGATGTTTTTCTGTTGTGTTACATTCACTTCACGCAGTAATTTACAGTCCAGAGCAGATGCCTTCATTGGATAGTTGACTGAAATCACACTGTCATAGCTGCTACGAGTGCTGCTATTAATCTGCTGATTATTGTCTATTAATCAATGAAGGGAAAGCACGATAAGAGTGATGTTGTTGTGAATGGTTTTCTTTTTTTTGCACATTCTTTATTATGGAGCTTTATTGATGAGGTATGAAAGGAACGAACATAGTGGTGAAGCTGTGGGGATGGGTGCTGAGGATGAGAGTGGATTTATGGACTTTATTGATTATTGATGGATTAGTGCATGGGTAAGACTAGACAACTATTTATTTTATGTTTTTTAAGAGCTGCATTAAGTATTAATAGATTTTTAAATTAATCACAAACTATTTTGACAATCGATTAATTGGTTTTAGTTTTTTTAAAATTATTATTTATTCATGTGAATGTTTGAAATAAATAAATCAAATCAAATCAAATCAATGAATCATTTGATCTTTAAAACATCAGAAAATAGTGAAACTTGTGATACAGATGGGCCAAAGAAAGATTAAATCGAAAGCGACTGGACTTGTTCAAAAGTCTTTTCTGAAGACGTTTCGCCTCTTATCCAAGAAGCTTCATCAGTTCATGCCTGTCAGACGAGCTCTGACTAGTCTGACAGGCATGAACTGATGAAGCTTCTTGGATAAGAGGCGAAACGTCTTCAGAAAAGACTTTTGAACAAGTCCAGTCGCTTTTGATTTAATCTTTCTTTGCCTTACAATGACCTGGACGAATGAGAACATTCACGGACATGTGATACAGATGATTAGGGCTGCAACTAGTGATTATATTTTCTGGTTTCTTTACTCCTCTGTGACAGTAAACCGAACATCTCTGGGTTGTAGACAAAACAACCCTGCCTGACTTTTCATGCTAAATGGCAGAAAATGCTGTTTTCAGCCTCCTGTATATGGAGATTTCCTGCTTTTTTCTGGTTATTATCGCATTAAAATTAATATTTTGGGGGTTTTGTCTGACAAACAAGACATTAATATCGATATATTGCCCAGTTCTAGTTGCAGCCCTGATATTCTGATTCATTTTACCCTGTTAATTAACTGCATGTTTTGCCAGTGCAGCACTGTAATTATTTCCCAAAAGAGAACCCTGTGATTGGGTGTTACAGACCCTGCACCCCTCGTGTGAATGCACTCAAGTGTGAGTGGTTATTGATATTTAAAGCTGGATTTTTGCCAAACTAGTTATCTGGGCAAAAGTGACCTGAATCTTTTACTTGCCCAGAGAATAAAATAAGGCAAACTGACAGTACTGTCTTTTTTTAAATTGCAAATGTGTGTAAGCAGTGTGAAGCTTATTTTTTGTTTTCACAACAGGAGGCTCTTAACTAATCGGATGAGAGACAATAGAGGCAAAGCTGCTTTCTCTTGTGCTGGTGCAGCACTCGAGTTAGAAAGTGATTCAGGGGATTTTCTCATTAAAAGCAAAAAATAAAAAATAAAAAGTGTGAGTGAGGAAGTGTGGCATCCAACTCACGCAGAAAGAAAAATCTTCCAAGAGATGACCTCAGGGTGGGGATCTTATTTTAGCACATTTAAAATAGATACAAACAAAGTGAAGTTCTCTTTGTCGGTTGTTGCTTTTTAGTTAAACGACCTTAAACTGACTGAAAGTTTGACAAACAAGATGGATCAAATTGATGGCAGCACTGTGGACCTTGTTATGGATTCATATCTCAGTATTTCTGGATGAATGTCTGACTGCACCACCATGAAACTTGCTATGATCTTTCATTTGGTCTTCTCACACACCTTTGAACCCCTGATAACCTCATTAAGTTAAAGTGTAACTTCACCTCTGGATCTGAGCCCAAGTTCACCCAACTGCATCATTTTCAAAGAATTCACGACAGTTTTATCTCAAACAGACACCTCGATGTCAGCATTGGCCTTACAGGATTCAGGGCTGATTTAAAACGGTTAATGTTGAGCCATTTTCAACCCATGAAATGCTGATTTGTAGTGTACAAACTCTTTATTTAGTTCACAGCTCAAAAAACATGTAAGTGTGCAGCATCTCTTTAATGATGTCACAGTCAGCTGTTGTCAGTGGCTTCATGTAAACTGATTATTTTGATGTGATGTGGTGCTGAAACTAATAGTTGATTAATCAAAGATTTGCTGCTTTTCAGTTTTATATTTTGTCGAGCTGCAACAATTAGTCACTTAATCAGTTATTAAGTTACTCGCCAATTATTTTGGTGATCGGTTTGACTAATTTTTTAAGAAAAAAAGTCTAAATTCTCTGATTCCAGCTTCTTGCGTGTGAATATTTTTTTGGTTTCTTTATTCCTCTGTGACAGTAAACTGAATATCTTTGGATTGTGTGTAAAACGAGACATTTGAAGGCGTTGTCCTGCACTTTGGGAAACACTGATTGACATTTTTCTCCATTTTCTGGCATTTTAAATCAAACAACTTTTAATTGATTTATCGAGAAAATCATTTATTATGAAAACAATCGTTTTCAGCCCTAGTATATTGTGTTTTTGACTTTTGGTTGGACAAAATCAATTTGAAGATTTTGCCTAAAGTACAGCTCTTGTGAACCATTTTCACAATTTTTTGCCATTTTATAAATTAATCAATGAATTGAAAGAATTATCAACCCATTAATCTAACAAAAATAATCGTTAGTTACAGTCCTAGTAGCGATTGATTGATTATTGGCCTGGCTGATTTTCGGGTCTGATATTCAGCATTTTAATGGTTATCAGAATCTGTGTTTTGTTTTTTGTTTTTCATCTGATTGCAGTCATATTGTGATTATTTTGACTGAAATCACGATTGCGATACAGTCAGTGGGAACGATCATTTTTGCATTCCGGTTTTTACTTTTACTATTAAAACTGTGATGATGTGATATTTGTTGAGGTCTGAACCAAACAAACTTTCATCTGGAGAACAAGATTTTTAGGTCAGGACGGCTCTGCAGTACTACAGTACCTCATTATAAGAATTTCCTTTTTCAAAAAATTGCAGTTTGGTTCTGATTCTGCGATTTGGATATTGCACTTGGCTATATTGCGATTTTGATAACATTGGGATTAATTGTGCAGCCCTAATGTCAGATGGCTTAATTCTCTGACCAAAGAGTTTTGGCTCTGGATCAGGGTCCCTGATGGAGTATTATATCTTTGAGCCTTTTTCCCTTCCTCTCTGCACCATGGAAACGGGTAAAGTGTTGCCAGAAACTCGTACCTGTTTCTACTTTGGCCCTGATGCAGCCACCTCTCTGTGTCTGTAGTCACTCGTTCACAATATTATCTGATTGATTACACATGATGAGCGACAGCCTATCAGCGAAGGAGGCTGCTGACTGTGCCACAGACAGGCAGACAAAAGTTTGTGTTGGAGTTTGTATTGTTTTAAATTTTGACTCCAAGATTTTCATTTTTACTGCAAATGTACTCCAGCTCCAAATATTGGTTATCGATTTCCTTGATTACTAATAAACTGTATAGGTGTTGGCCCTTAAAATATCATATCGGTCGACCCCTAATTGTCAGCGTCAGCCCTAAACTCATACCATCTTTTCCAAATCCAACTGCAGTCTTCTTTGATGAACTAAGAACTTTATCTCAAATAGGGCTGCAACTAACAATTATTTTCATAGTCGATTAATCGATCAGTTATTTTCTTGATTAATCAATTAATAGTTGTTTGCCTATTAAATGTCAAAAAATGGTGGAAATGTTGATCAGTGTTTGTGAAAGCTCAGTGTGACGTCCTCAAATGTCTTGTTTTGCCCACAGTCCAGAAATATTAATTTAACTGTCAGAGAGGAGTATAATATATAGACTATAACCAGGAGTCACTCAGAATGAAAAAGAGAAACCACAGTCTCAATCGATGCTCTTACTCTTACATTTAAATGTTAGCAAAGAGAGCAGATGACTTTATGATGGTTAGCTTAAATAACCGAAGCCCTGTTCCTGTTCCCACAGCTCTGCCGTTAGCCGGGGTCACTGTGTGATTTGTAATAACCGCAAAGGTCGTCCGAGTTTTTAATCCTGTGCAAATCTGCTCACTTTGTAACATTTAAACTGAGCAAATCCGAAGCAAATTGCCTGCCATATGTCAGAAGACATGTCCGTCTGATAACATTATGATATTATTTCCTCACTTTCAAGGATTCCCTGGATTTCCTGTGGCTTTTTTCTTTTTTTCTGTCTAATGGAGGCTGCAGTTTGGCCTAGTTCACAGCTGCTGTACAGTATGATGCTCTCTCCATCCCATGCTGTATCTGACACACAGTCATATAGATCCGTGGACACTTTGTTTAGTTTGTTGTGGTGTGTGTGTGTGTGTGTGTGTGTGTGTGTAGGGCTGTCTAGCCAGAGTCTGACTAGGACATTGGCCCTCTCTGACATGGACTTGGACGGGTAATCTGTGAGATCAGCAAAACATAATCTTCTTTAGTCAACGACCCGCACAGCATTATTTGTGTGGCTGAGTAAGAGTCTGTGCATGTGTGTGTGTGCGTGTGTGTGTGTGTGTGTGTGGGCAGTAGTCACAGTTCAATAGAAATCCCTCTGCATATTGTAATTGTGAAACAGTAAATGCAAGCTATTGAACGGTGCTGTAAGTCGTTGCCTCCAGTTATGAAACAATGGTGATTATGGGAATAATTAAAAGGGTTTTTTATTTGTACACCTAAACCCAAAAACTCTAACAAGTCTTTTCAGGTCTCGGTAAATAAAAGGGGGTCAGGGTGATTCACCAAAGTCTTTGGAACCTTAAACGCTTCCTATTAACTTGCAGATCAGGGGTGAGCACAAAAGACGGAGATGACGCAAAAACTTGGCCTACACGTGTTTTTATTATCAGTGCAACAGTTTTATTATCTCCGAGTCTGAACACAGTGTAGAAGGAGAGTAGAAAAAAGGCCTGCATGTGTCTCAGATGTGCAAAAGCTTCACTGTGAGTCAGTCATCGTCTAAAATCTTTCTTCGTGAAAAGAAGCCACGGTTTTGATCGTTTCTTCCTCTCCACCGTGACTCTTTGTTGCAAGTTTCCAGCAGTGTAGACGCGTGAGTTTGACGTCATTGTTTTGCAATATGCAACTTTCAGAACAACATGCTCAGATTGATTGAAAAAATTTGGAACTAGTTATCAACTAGGACCTGAAAAGAGTTTTTGTGCTACATGATGTACTGTATGTTGGAACATTTGTTGATAACTGATGAGGCTACTTGTTTAAGTTCTACAGGAACAGGGGCCCCACACTCGTGCTGCAACCAACAGCAGGTGTGGGCTCTGTGTTTGTTTATAGTTTTACATTGTTTGTGTTTTTATTGAGACAAGGATTTGGAAATGGGCGTGCTCGGTGTGCTCAGTCCGACTGGATTTGCTCATTTAAGCTTCAAAAGTGTAAAGCTTGCTGCTTTCCTCTATTTTATATAATTTAAATGGAAAAGGTTTGAGTTTTGGTTCGATTGACCAAAAAAATTGCATTTGGAGACGTTGCCTTTTTGTGGATTTCTGAACTTCCTTTTTTAACAATACCACGATAACCATGATAATGTTGGTCACTATAATCATGATGACGTTTTCATACTGTTTCTTCTCTTTTCTAGTTTGACATTCATGAGACTAAATTATTTTATAAATCGTCATACATGTAGATGCATTAACAGACTACAGTAAAGACTACTGTTCAGTCTTAGATGAAACAACTGTAGCATCTGCCGTTTTTAATTAAGTCTGAATTTAGCTTATTTAGAGTGTACAGTACCTGTAAAGTTACAACATAATTAACTAATAATTGATTTAATATTTGCTCTGTTGCAGAGTAAACTTCGAGAGTTTACTTGATTATTTTATCTTAAAGGTTTTTAGTGGAGCACTCAGCTCAGTTATCAGGATTGGTTGCACTTAACACCACAGAGAAGAATGTCTTACATGGATTAAAATCTTGCTCATGATGCTGTTCAGTCAGTACTATAGGCTCATTAGAAACCCCCCCTCTACAACTGCAGTGTGATGGGTTTATAAGGGAGTTAACACTTTAATCCTGGCCTTTGTTAACAGGAGGAAGAAGTCCTCCTCGTATCTTGTACAGACATCTTTGGGTCTTCTTGTCATAGCATCTCAACATCAGTGATTTTTCTGTAGTGTTGTCATAATAATTGTTTTAGGATCTTGAATAGTTATATTTGTTTAGTAACATGTAATATCTGTCCAATGTAAAGCAAGGCAAGTTTAGTTTTATAGCACATTTTAGCAACCAGGCAATTCGGCACACTTTAGTTCAGTTTTATCTTTGGTTAATTTAAGAAAGTTCTGGCACATCCAATTGCTGATTTGTTGAATGAAGCTACTGATTATAGTCTCCTGGTGTTACGCTTATGTGAATTTGTGTGTCATCTACATAATTATGGTAACATATTTTGTTGTTTTCCATAATCTGAGCTAGTGGAACAGAAGAGGCCCCAGACTGGAGCCTTGGGGAACTCCACAGGCCATTTTTGTCCATTTAAATCTTAATTACCTTAGACACAAAGTAGTCCCTGTCAAACCAGTTTAGTGCTGTGCCAAAAAAGTCACACCCAGTTTTCCAGTGAATCTAGTAATATACTAGCAATACCAAGACTGAAATTCTGCCATTGTCTGTTTAAGTGGATTTTCCTTGCCACCACTACTCTCAGCGTGGTGCATCACTCTGACTGCTGCACTCAAAGTTCAAATTATTTGAACTTTGAACTTGTTTGCCGCTGACCTTTCAAAGGGCAACCAGGGAGGTAACAGCTGGTTGTGACGACACAGGCAGAAGAGACCACCGATGTTTGGAAGTGACATAAGCAGAGGAGGGAGAAACTGACGGCCGAGTCTTGAAGGGAACCCCAGACTAGCGGATCATTTTAACATTTGTGCAACGTCGCGATGAAGAAACAACATAGGCAAATCAAGGGTCCCCTTCCTGACACGATCGAAGAAAAGTGTTTCAGCGTTCCCCCAAACTTTATTACACAACATTAAAGACTAAAGTTAGTTTAGCCATGTGTACACCAGGCAGACAGGATGTGCTTTGCCTCTCTGCACTCTACCTCGCAGTGAATCCGAGCCAAATTTCTAATGATGTGAAGGCCCCTTAACAAGAACAGTGTCAGTGCTGTGGTGTGGTCGGCCCACTCGTGGGGAGCTTGTTGTGTTATATCAGCAGATTTGCTCTGTTAAAAGGCTTTAGTTAATTTCTTTGCGGTGTCCTGTTGTTTGTTTGTTACTGCAGAAACACAATTTCCTCGTAGTTTAATTTTCACCATGTCTTAATTAGTATTGTGAACACATTCTAGCCTAAAGCATGAGTTCATATGCATCATTTGGCCCTCCAGCACTCTGCACATTACTGAAATCCCATCATGTGTACTGACTGGATGTACTCTGCACAGTTATACACAAGCAAGGCTGCTCCTTTAGTAAACAACAGGGCTGGGGATTTGGAACAAGAGCATTTCTGGTTGGCTGTTAATCTCTACCGATAACGCTGCAATGTTTGATCTCTCAGCCCCCAGCAACATTTAATAACATGTCACCATCTTTAAATGATTTTTAAGTCGGTGATTATGTTTTCTCTTTGTGACAGAGGTGAGCCATGGCTGAACCGAACCCCGCTCGCCCCCAGAGGAAGATGTCCACAGCTGGGGAGAGTGTGTACAAGGTGCTTGGGCTGGAGAAAGGAGCGTCAGCTGAGGACATCAAGAAAGCGTACAGGTGAGCAGTCTGAACAGGCAGTAATCTAAATTATTGCTCCAATTAAGCTGTCTCAACTGTCTCCTCAGAAAGGATTAGTTTCTCCAGAGTGGGCAGGCTAACAACATTGTAATTATTACTGGAGGTATTTCCCTAAATCCTGTGCTGTAATTTGTGTAATCCTGTTCCCGATTGTGTAGGCACATTCCCCCTTATAAATGGTCAGATTGCTCAAGTGCTGTGCAGAGACGTTCCTCCACCGGTCATGTTGCTAAAGAGCATATTTCCAATACCTTTTTAATCGTTCTTTTCAAACAAACTATCAAAGTGGATCCTCTTACCATTGAGAAATTAAACGAACAGTCCATATAATGTCAGAAAATGGTTAAAAATGCACATGAAATGTTTACGATGATATTAAACATAGGCTCAATTCCAGTCCTGTCCCTACACCCTCCCGCTAATGTTCCAGTATCCATACTACCATACTATTTAGTCTGCCAGAAAAAAAGATTTAGTATGTCCCAATACATAGTGGGTCAAATGCAATGTGCAAAAATACCAGGATGGCTTACCCACAATCCTTTGTGATGGGTGTGTGAGCAAGAGGGTCAAAGTTCAGGGTGCATCTTACTGTATAGGGAAGTAGTGTGTGTGTGCATACTGCATGAAACACTGCATACTTTCTAAGGGCAGCTGCATACAAGTGAGAACAAACAGTCTGAGGCAGAGTCACAGTGTGTAGACGTGCATCATAAAATCAGAGTGGAAGAAAGAAAGTCTTTTATAGTGTGTGTGATTTCAGACCATCGCAGCTGTTCACCATATACAGTATCATTATATACCTCTGTACATTAACACACATAAATTAACACAAGGCAGCATTCTTCATCCTTACATGGACTCTCAGAACTGATGAAACCCCGTGGAGACGAAGTCCTGCCACCTTACACATGTGAAATGTTGTCAGCCTCAAGTAAAGTCAAAATGGATATAAAAAAGTTTATTATGTAAAAGATTGTTCAAGGTCTAAAAGTTAAAGGAGAAATGTGTAATTTATTTACTGTAATAAATCATAAAATGACCAAGAAATATCATCTGAGATTAAGGAAATACTTCTCCGAAAACAACACTGCAGCCTCACATTCCCCTTTGAAATTTCTATTCTGGGCTGGAATAAGTATTTTTGTTTGCCTGTTTCATAAGATAAGATAAGATAAGATAAGATAAGATAAGATAAGATATTCCTTTATTAGTCCCACAGTGGGGAAATTTCGAGTATTACAGCAGCAAAGAGCAAAAATAGAGAGACATGTGGAACTATAAAATATGGGAAGTTACAATATATACAGTGTTTTCAAATTTACACCATGGCACAGAGGAATACTGATACTGATATCGCAAGTTTAGTTGTATGTTTGTTTGTTGTAATGTTAATTAGAGTTCAAATTAATGCAGAACGTTCGTTGAATGAGTGAGCGTCTGTTTACGAGTCACAAGTCACAGTGAGACAGACAGTCACATAACAGTCAGATAACAGGCTTAACTTTACATCAACAGATAATTGACAGTTGATCAACTTAGAGTCACTTGTTAGTTGCGGTTCTCCTGCACTTGTGCAGGTTCAGTGTCCCTGCAGCCTGCAGGCAACCCGCCTGAGCTTCAGTCTGATGAGGAGGGGACGGAGGGAAACAACTTTACTGCCGTACTCGTTCTTGAATGCTAATGTGTTGCATATTTCTACTTTAATATGGAATTATCATGATAATACAACACATTTTAAATTAATTGATTATAGAAGACAAAAACTGCAGTAGGAAGTAGGGCATCTTTGGCATTTTTGATGGGAAAATGGCCAAAACTATTATGAAAATAGTGGCTTCATTTTCAATCAATTAATCAGATAATTGTTTTAGCTTTTAATTGTAGTTTTGATGAATCTTCTATCATTTAGCTAATCAATTACTCAAATAACTTTTTAACTTAAACTGTTAGTAATTAATATATTATTAAGAGTTTAAGTCTTTCGTGAGACCTGGAACTCGCTCTGATAATCAGTTGGTTTTAAACTTTTGTAACCTTGACATCTTGTGACCTTGTTTGAATCTGGTGGAAGATTTGAACTTGTTACATGTCACAGTTTGTTTTGTGTGTTTTTTGCTCAAATACTCTCCTGTCATTAAATGACTTTGATCAACCTGATCCCTCCGTCCTTCACTTGGATCATTTTTACACGCCCTCAGTCTGCTTCATTTAGCGTTATTTAATTTTCTCCGGGTTTCTTCTTCTCTTCTCTCCTGTCAGGAAACTAGCGTTGAAGTACCACCCAGATAAGAACCCAGACAACCCGGAGGCAGCGGAGAAGTTTAAGGAGATTAACAACGCCAACTCTATTTTAAATGATGAGACGAAGAGGAAGATCTATGATGAGTATGGCTCCATGGGGCTCTACGTGTCTGAGCAGTTCGGAGAGGAGAGCGTCAAGTATTACTTCCTCATGTCCAAATGGTGGTTTAAGGTTGGTGCTTTGGTTTGTTTTCAGTCTGTATGGATGTTAAAGGTGACATTTGTGCTACATGTGACTGTTTCGAGGGTTTATTACAGTTAAATCACTTTGGTTAAGAGCTTTTTGAATACTACCAGTGTAATATTGATCAGTTCCACAGTAGAGACCATTATAGGCCGACTGTTTTCAGTTTACATGGTCGTTGTTCATTAAAATTAAAACTCTGTTCAGATAACTTTTTCAAAAGACAGGTTTTTGTTGTTTTTTGTAATGTTGAGTGATGGAAGGGGATTTAAATGTGCTCACGTGAACCTAACACATCCATCCAAGAACTATTTATGAGAAAAAGTAAAAATTCTCTGATTCTAGCTCCATAAATGTGAATATTTTCTGGTTTCTTTATTCCTCTCTGACAGTAAACTGAATATCTTTTGGGGTTTGGGGCTAAATGAGACACTTAAGGACGTCATCCTGAGCTTTGGGAAACCCTGATCAACATTTTTCACCATTTCCTGACATTTTATAAACAAACAACCTTCAGTCTGTTTTCCAATTTAACCCTCTTAAAGTGGCCACTTTAGAGATCCAGAGTGCATTCCTCTTACGAAGCAGCTTCTCCGAATCTCTTCTCAATTCCCATAGATTTCAGGGAAGAGGCTGGATGATTCATTTCTCTAAAATGTGCTGCAACTCGGCTTCTTCTGATAATACCACATGTTGTTGTGTAGTACATATGTGTGGTTAACACAATGACAACAACACCTGACTGTATCTTTTATGGAGCTGATGTGTCAGACACCATTGTTAAGTCACCGTTTATTGTAGAGCTGCACGATTAATCGCAATATTATTGAAATCACAATATGGCGAAGTGCAATATCCAAATCGCAGAACCAGAACAAAATTTCTATTTTTTTGAAAAAGGAGAAATGTGTGAGAACGGAGGCATTATAATGAAGTACTGTAGAGCTGCAGAGATGCCCCAAAAAATACAGGAAAACATTTAAAAACAACAACAACAACAAATGTCACATCATCACGATTTTATTTATTTATTTATGTTTTCCAGTAAAATAAAAATTCAAATGCAAAACACTGTAGGGTGAATCTGTCTTCTCGTGTGTCCCTGCACTCATGTTCTTTTCCTCTAAAGTTTGTTCTGCTAAATTATGAAGTAAAACGTTTCCATCCTGGTGTCGGTGTCAGATCACGTTTTTCTTCTCGTTTATCCTAGGCCTTTAATTTTTATTATATTAGGACAATTTAATGTAGAAATCTAGAATTAATTAGAGTTTTCTCAATATGAATAATTTAGACGAGAAGATCTCCTGGTTTTCTGTCATTTGGATGAACACTGAACATTGTTTGAAAACTGTTTTTTCCTGTTAATTCCTGCAGGGTCTGGTTCTGTGTTGTACGTTGTTCACCTGCTGCTGCTGTTGCTGCTGCTGTTGTTTCTGTTGTGGGAAATGTAAACCACCCGACGACGATGAAAACTACCAGTACGTCGACCCCGAAGACCTGGAGGCCCAGATCAAAGCAGAGCAGCAGGACGGAGGTGAGACCCTGTTTCTTATAGTTACGGTTATGGCTCTTATGGCTCTGGTCACACTTTCATATTACTGTTTTTTATTTGTTTCTTTGTTTTTTAATCAAACTGCTAATTACTTTAGTGCATCTTTTGTCCCTTTAGATTTTATTGATGATTTCAGCCTTTATGAACATATAAAACCAGCAGATGAACCTGTAAACAAACAAACCTAAAAAATAAAATACTACAAAAGAAAAAGTTACATTTTTAGTAGCTGGTCCAGTCTCTCGGTTTCATCAAGTAAATCAGTTGTTCTTTCCGTAGTTTTCATCATCATGTTTTGGGTTTTGAAAAATGTTAATTTCTCTCACTTTTCCTCCAGATGTGTTTCTTGCAATCTCATTCAGTTTTTTTACAGTTACTACTTTATCTACTGTCTCTGTCTTTTGTTCCTGGGTAACCATGAAGCTCACAGGGATATCATAGCCAAGTATCTTTTGCGAAGCCTGGTATACCATTTTCTAAAACCTTGAAACTTGTGGAAATGTTTACTCTTGAGCGTGGGTATAATTTGTTTATTTCTTTATTTTTTGAAGGATCTAATTTGGTGGATGTCTGATGTATTTTCCAGGTGTTTTGCCAAACATCATCTGAAATGTTTATGTCAAACTCTGATACCCATTTTTCTTTTGAATATTTAGTTGAATTCTTGCTTGTAATCAGTTTTTGATTATAATTTGAATCACACCACATCACCTCCACAGTGGGATCTATTTTGATTTCCTTCTAAAAGTAAACTTTTATACATTTAAACACACTTGTACAGTAAATTAACCAGAAGTGTTAGAAGATGCTGTGTGAAGAGAACACAACAAACACACAGAGTTAAACATCTCATTCCTGGAGATCCCCAAAAATTTCTGCAGCTCAAGTAAACAAGGACACTCTATGCTTCTGGCTTTTAATAATCCTACAGTATAATGTTGGTCTTTCATAACTCAACTTCTTGCTTCCTTCAGGCACAAATGGGGTCGACAGTGAAACAGTTTTAGCTCCGTCTGTTGTTGTTGTTGTTGTTGGTCTTCAACAGATTTTTATGTTTCTAGCAAGAAAAATGAATATTTATTTTATCTGGAGTAAAACTGTGTCCTTCAGCTGATTATGTTAAACTCTGTGAGCCATTTTTAATATTTTGGAGTCAACAGGATTCACACACATCAGCTGTTGTTGAGCTCAAAGCCTTTACTGATTTTAAATGTTGTCTTTTGTAGCTGATGGTTCACTCTTGTTTTTGACTGTGTAGCTTCACATTGTGTATCATCCTGAAATACACAACTTTAATTCAGCTGCCTTTGAACATAAAATGTCTGCCTGTTTTTTTCCACATTGTTATTAGTGATAACTGTTAATATACAGTTACTACTGGAGTTCATCAGTGTTCAGTCTTTCCTTTATTTCCTGATTTTAAGTCGATAGTTCCGGGTTTGTATTCCCAGCTTTCAATCTAAATGCATCTCAGTCCGGGTAAACATGGATGCCCACAACAAACTTATGTTTGTGTGACACGTCTCTGAACTTTCTCCATGAGCTGATTGAGCAGATTAGCACACTTACAGAGAGGCAGGAGGAGTAGGTTAGTCCCATCATCGGTGCAGAGACGTCTGTCAAACTGAATGTAAACCAAAGTGGAAACTGGAGTGTTGTCACAGCACATTTTACAACACAAACACTACATATAGTAAAAGTTCATCAAAAAAAAGAAGGTAACTCTGCTTTCTGTTCACTGTGTGCGCCGACGTCACGTGTATTTTTCCTTTGCACTTTTCTGTGATTGAGATTGTTTTTTAACCCGGAATAAGATGGACCGCAGCTTTTCCTGCCTGCCTCAGGGCTCCAGGAGGGATGGCAGATTGCAGCAAATCGCCTTCTCCAGATTCAGAGTTAAAAAGTTTAAATCAATCAGTGGGATGACACATGCAAGTTGTGATTAATTCCATTTATAAGTAGTGGAAGACAGTCTTCACAAGTTCAGTATTTACTTGAGGGGTAAACAGTCCTGAGAGCTGATTAAGTGAGCAGTTGTTTTAAATTTGAGAAGCAAAGTAAGATGCTGCGACAGCTTTTCCAGGAGACCTTTATAAATAAAAATGATGGACTGTGGCTCTTTTTTTTTATGCTTGTGAGGACCAGCCGACTTTTTCATATAGTTCACAGTGATAAGGACGATTTTTATCTCCTGTAATGAAACGCAAAGCACAATCAGAGTTGTTTTAAAGGTCGTGCACGCAGCCAAAGAGAAAGAGGAAGTGATATCTAGAGAAGAGATAAAGGATATCCTCATAGTCGAGTACAGACATGATGGTTGACTGTGTGACAAAAATATGCTTTACTCTGAAATAAGAAACCAGTTTTTTATCTTTAGTTTCTGTGCTATTTTCACCACATGCTGTTTAAAAGTGAGACATATTCCCAGGTGCTGTAAAGACTGGACAATTTCAATTTCAGTAAATTAAGTGATGGTTATTTATTTGTTTCATTTTCTTTAAGAAATGCTTTAAATGCAGTAACATCACAGTAGCTTAACTAACTTCATGTCTATTAAATTTGAAGCAGCAAATTGCTTTAGAAAATAAAATCATAACCAACCCAAAGCTTTTTTCTTTTTCTCCACCAGTGAATTTAACATGCTCTCACGCTGCAGGATGTCGTGTTTTCATGCTCCAACCCCTACAGGTTACACAGTAATCATAGGCCAGCCCACGTCTAATGTGGGTCCAGAAAGCCCAGAAGGCCAGAGTAAGCCCATCCCCCTGTCAATGCCCATGGCCATGCCTCCAGCTGAGACCCAGTCACCGACCAATCCAGCAGGGGAAGAAAACCCCGGAGAGACCTTACCAGAGTCAAAATGACTCGTAAGAGCCGCCTCGTCGAATATATGTGTCACATCGTCCGTTCATCCGTTTTGTCATGTACGAGAAGTTGTCTTCATCCTTGCTGTCGCTCGTCTGTGCTTTGGCTGTCACACCAGTGCTGCTTCACTCACCCATAACAGACCGCTCGTGCTGTCCAGTTTAACACCGTCAAACATGTTTACTGCCACGTTCGTCATGTCACAAACATGTCATCTTGTACCTGCATGTTGTTTCATGCCGTCCACATGCTCGTCGTCGGTGTTAAATTAAATCACTGTACCTTTTTGCTTAAAACAAGAAAACAAGCATGGCTGAAATAATTATTGTAGATTAACCTTTTATGTTGTACTTACTTTACTTTATGTTTGATACTGAAGTGTTTTGTTATGACAGACAGGAAAATCTGAGGTTTCATCACGTAAAGACAGTGAACTGAAGAAGCCATTCAGATTAAATATGACATTGTATTAGTTATTATATCACTATAGTTTGTGTCAGACATTTCTTCTTTGCATGCCCATGCACCTAAACACAACAGAGTTTGTGTACTTAAATTTATTTACTGTTTTTGCTCCTTTTTGCAAGTTTACAAATAAAAACCTTTGGGTTTTTTTTCTTTGTTTATTTTATTTTATTTTTTAGCAAAAAATGTCGTAGTCGTAGTGTGAAACCTGCAGATACCTTGTATAAGAATAGTGATTTTGTCCAGCTGGATGTGGAGATATTAGGAGGAGAAATACAATTTAAACGTTGCATTGAACTGAAGATAAAGGAGGTAACGAGGGTATCTTCCTCTCCACCCACAGGAAAGTGACGGAGCGGATGAGCCTCAACTAGCGGAAGCAGGTACGTGAGATACTGTGCATATAGTTTATCAGAGTAATTTTAAAGCCAAGTAGTTTAAGAGCCTAAACCTGTAGTAATTTTGGTGCCTGGGCCTAATCATGAAGTTTTGGTGCTTGACCCTGGTTAAGTAGTTTTTTGTACCTAAACCTCATTTATTTTTGGTGCCTAAACATAACTGAATGGTTTTGGGGCCTAAAACTTAGATTAGTTTTGGTGCTTCATCATAACTGAGTAGTTTTAGTGCCTCAACCTAGCCATGCTGTTTTGGTTCCTAAACCAAGCAGAGTAGTTTTGGTGCCTAAAACAAGTAGTTTTGTCCCTAAATCTAGCCAGGTAGTTTTAGGGCCTAAACCTAAACCAGTAATTTTGGTGCCTGAACCTAATGGAGTACTTTTGGTACTGGTTTTTGTGTGTAAACCTAATCATGGAGTTTTGATGCTTGGATCTCATTTAGTTTTGGTACCTAAACTTAAGTGAGTAGATTTGGTGCCTAAAACTAACCATGTAGTTTTGGTGTCAAAATCCAAACAAGTAAGTTTTCGTGCCTAAACCTTAACTGAATAGTTTGGTGCCTAAGCCAAATAGTTTAATTTGTCCATATTCAGGATAAAGCCTCAGACAGAAGAAGCTCTATAAAGAACAGTTAAATTCATACATGTTATAAATCTGGATACAGTTGCTGTTGAATCTGGTTTTCTCAGTTTGACCTCCACTTTTCTCTCTCTTCAGCCTTTCGAGCCCCTAATACGATCCAGCCACATTCGACTGCTGCCAGCGACGCAGAGATCAACCAGCCCAACGCCACCAGCCATCCCGGGCCCACGCCTCAATCCTGACCCCTTCAACCGACCTGATCTACCCACCGGACGACGACCTGTAAGGTGGGCACTCAAAGGCTCCTGGACCCCCTTCATGGAACACAAGTTATGGAGGAGTATTCATGCAAATTAAACTAGCCAGGCTCTGAAAACTCACTGAAAAGTTTAGTCTCCTTTCTCCTTCCAGCTACTTCAGCCTTGCCTGGGCTACATGTGATCCTGCTAGCTGTTCAGTCATCCAGGGCCTGGCAGCAGGCCCGGACTCCTCACTAATCTGTTCTTGTCATCCCATTACAACCAGTAAGGATGTGACACTGGGCAGGAAGCAAAACCTGGGTGAGGTGAGGGCGGAAACATCATGGAAAGGTGATCCTCTTTGTTAATCCGCTATCCAGACCAGAACTGGAATTATCTTTTTCTTTTTTAATTTTCTCTCTGTCCCAACCCTCCCGGTCTCCCTCCATTTTGGACTCCGCTGGTCATCGACAGGAGCACTTTTTTTTTTTTACATTTCTCCCCTTTAAACTCGTTTTGGGAAGAAAACCGATGAGGTTTTTTTTTGTAAAATTGGACGCCACTTGTGACGTGTACACATCATCAGACGCCAGCAGCAGGACGGTGTGGGTGTGGAGGATCTTTTTGTTCCTCTTCCTCCCCCCCCCCCCCCCCCCCCCCCTCCTCCTCCTCCTTCAGTCCTGCTTCAACAAACAATTTCATTCAGTCAAACGTTGCATTACTACCCTCTAACGTTCGTCCTCTCAGATGAGCAAAGCTTTCGAATCGGGACACTACTACTCCTCACATGAGCGCACAAATGTGAAGGGGGGGGGAGGAGGTGTGACACAGCAGAAGTGACAGATTGTGATGCTAAATGTCTGAGCCAAAACCCGGAGCTGAAGATTCGGAGCACGGATCAGGAGTAGATTCGAGGCCTCCCTTCCCAACGTGCATGCATTTATTTTTTTTCCCCCCAGGATGCATGCCCCCCCTCCCCCCACCAACTGTACAGCACTGCAAAACAGTACACACCCCGAACCACAAAACATGAAAGAACTGTCTAGATTAACCTTACAGACTCTGGTTACACACACATTGACACACACTACAGTATATACAACAAACACACACCTGTACCAGCCCGTCTGTCATCATGTGCCACCTTCTACTAGAAAAAACAACCCCCAGCATAATCTATTGACTAAAATGGACAACGACAGATGCCATATCATGGAAAAGAAACACAGCATTTAAGTGTTAACTGGAAAATAATTATTGAACTATGTTTATGACATTGTGTGGAGGCCCATTTCTGCAAATGTGATGGAAAAATTAAGATCATTTAAGTCGTTATAATGAGAATGATTTGATTTAGAGTTTCAAAATAATGACTCAGCATCTCAAAATGATGATTTTAGTATTTAAAAATTATGTCTTAGTATGTCAATAATGAGAATTCTTCTCAAAATAATGAAGTTTTATCTCAAAATAATGAAAAACCTTTGCAAAATAATGGCCTAGTGTTGCAAAATAATGAGAAACTTTCTCAAAATAATGATTTAGTATTTCAATAATGAGAAATGTTCTCAAAATAATGACTTGGTACGGCAATAATGAGAATTTTTCTCAAAAAAATAAACTACCGTCTCAAAATACAGAGTTAAGTTTCTCAAAATAAACCTTTCTCGAAATAATTTCTTATTTTTTGAGACATGAAGTTTGTATTTTGAGTTATTTTGAGAAAGTTTCTCATCATTTTGCGATAAGAAGTCGTTATTTTGAAAGTTTCTAATTATAATGATATACAGGATCTTTTTTTTTTAATCATCACATTTGCAGAAATGCTCGTCCGTATCGTTGCGATCCTTCTTGTGTTGCAGTCAGACTCTTTGTTTAGACCAAAGGCGACAACAGCTCCATGTAGCCTGCCAACCCACGACGACTCCGGTCGAGGCCGAGGAGTCTCTGAGATGCCGTTTTGCTCTGGAAGCCACAGTTCAGTTTGTCAAAGTTGTTTGTTGTAATATGCATTTAGGTCTATGCACCTTGTGAAGCGGGTCTGTTGCCATTTAGTGTGGTTCATCTTTTTGTTTTTGTTTGTTCGTTTTAAGCCTCTTGTACCTCTTTATTTTCAGAACTACAGAAACCACCGATTCTAAAGTTACTTGATAATCTATAAACTCAGGTCCAGATTCACTAAGACTGTGTTGCACGGAGCAATCGTTTTTATTTTGAGGTCACATAACTGAAAATAGCACTGAGCAAGCAATGCAACATCTTTACTGCAAATTTCAGACACATTCTTATTTCATTGCGAAGTCCTGCTGCATCTTTTTTCACCATAAATCTACTTTTCACTGCTCTGTCTCGAGTTTTCCGGACAGAAAACCCTCTCACCCTGCTCCCCGACTTAGAGGTGACAGTGATGTGCCTTGAACGATAGTTGCAGCACTGACTGAACACTCTTAAACTCCTGACGCAATATTTACACGTCACCTGTTCGTTTTTAGCGTCATATCATCTATAAATAGGACCTGAGAACATAAACATAGAGGTAGATGACCATGACTGATGGAAGAGACTTTATCTAATAGTCCATTTACTGATTTTGGTCATTTATTATTGCTTTTCCCTGCAAACATTTAGTGAATCTGGATCGTTGCTGCATGATAACCATGACCATCTGAGATTTTATGACATGATCATGACTTTTGCAAAATGTTTTATACACTCGAAAACAAACACACATTTCTGCTTTTTTTAAAGTCTTGTTTTCTTTGCACAGTTCTCAAGGTTTCACTCTTTTATTTCACAGTTTCCTCTTTGGATCTGAAGTTAAAAAAGAGCTTTTTCAACCATAAAAAAAGCAATGTTGTCTGCATGGTCAGTGTTAGCGCTGCAGCTAATGATTAGCCTCCTTTTCTGTCAGAAAAGACCGATCGGAGCAGCAAGTCGTCACATTTTAGAAGCTGGAACCAGAGAATGTTTGGGATTTTTGACTCAAAGTGACTCAAATAATTGATCGATCCCATGTGGAGTTTATGCCATTTGTGACAACTCTTACCCGGACATAAGTTGGTGCAGCATGGTACTTAAATTTTGTGTTGACCCACAGGTTGGTGACAGGCTGTGTTAAGAGTCTTTGTCTTAAGAGATGTTTGTTTGTTTTTTTGTTTTTTTTACAGAAGCTAAGAACAGTCGTGCTTACAGTTATTTATTTTTTTTAATACAGTTTATCTCAAGATAGCGAAGCTTGTTTTCTCGTGACAAAAGCTTAATTTCTCTTTTTGTCTTGAGAAAACAAAAGGCAGATTTCACGAGAAAATTAGATAATTTATCACGAGAAAACTATTTTTTGTTTTCTCAGGATCACAGGATAATTGTGGATAACTGGAAAATGAGTTTCTGGTTCATTTGACACCTCACTTCAACAATGCAATACAGTTTCTGCTTTTGTTGCATCTCGACTGAAGTACAGTCTGATCAATAATTGATACTGATCAGCTTAAATCAGTTGTTGTTAGACGCCATCTTTCCATGCTGCCCTGGCACTCCTGATTTATGATTTTTTTTAAAAAGAAAAGGATAAACCTTTTGTCTTCTCATGAAAAAGGGTTTATTTTCTCATCATCAAGATAACAAAGCTCGTTTTATCGAGATAATTAAATAATTAACTCGTGATTTCAGTAACAGTAAAAAATAACTGCAAGCACAGACGACCTTGTCTTCTGTAGTTTTCTCCCTCTGCTTTAATCAAATCAGATTAATTAGCTGCTCTGATTCATCGTTACTGCGTTTGATGTAAAGTCAGACGTCAGCCTCGACGTGGTCCAGCTCAGAAGGGATAAACTGCCCACGTGAACAGTGTTGGTTGGTACAAACTGTAACAACAAGTTTTCATCTTTGATCACTTTCTACACAGGTGCTTTGATCGATCGAACGCACTTTACTTCTGGATCCTGATGGTAATTAACTTTACGAGCATTTGTGCCACTTTAACATCCTGTCACACAACATGTTTTTAGTTCTTTGTTTATGTCTCGTAGTCAGCGTTTCTAATTTGTAGACTTGTCTGAAACGCAGCATAAATCGAGATGGACACTGAAACGTTTAAAACGGTTCAGTGTCCATCCGCCTGTCACAGGGTGATTAAAAACTACTAAAGGAATAGTTTGACATTTTGGGAAATATACTTATTCACTTTCTTTAGGTTTTTTTTTACACTAATAAAAAAAAGATGGATCATGTTAATTGACCCTCCCGTTTTTGCTCTGTGCTCCGGTACCTAGGTTATTACTAGGTGATAAACGTGGTCGTGTCTAGAAGGGAACCCTTAATTTGCTAGATTTGTTCTTATTGTTTCTTCAAACGTATGTTTTATAATGTGACAACGTTGTGGTTAAAGGTAGACTCGGTAGGATTTGTCCGAGCTGTTCCTAAACGCATCAGGATGTCAAATGCCAACATTTTGTGTTGGTGAAACATCCTGAGCAGCAAAACAAAGAGAAAAATTATAAAGAAAAACAGGCAGAAAGCTGCTCAGTCTGCAGATACAGAAACATCCACACAGTTATACTGGGTCATAAGTGATGATTACGTAATTTGAGTCTGTATGTTACTTTTTAAAGAAAATTTTGCAGATTATACCTTTAAGATCTGTTTAGGTTTAGGGACCAAAAACATGTGATGAGGGAAAGAACACAGTTTGGGCTCTGGGTTCCTTTCTAGTAGGGCTGCACGATTTGGTAAGAAAAAAAAAAGTCATTGTGATTATTTTGGCTGAAATTGCAAACTTAGTGGAAATTATCATTTGGCATTACAATTTTCTTTTCACTGAAATATTTTTAAATTAAAAATGTGTGATATTTATTGAGGTCTGAACCAAGATTTCTGGTCCAGGTCGTCTCTGCAGCGCTACACGCTGTTTTCTCACATTTTTTCCTTTTTCAAAAAACTGTGATTTGCTTCTGGTTCTGCAGTTTGAATATTGCACTTTGCCATATTGTGATTTTATTGCACTTGTGATTAACTGTGCAGCCCTAATTTCTAGACACGACCAATGTACATCAAGTGCTACCGAGCTAATTAGCTAGCATTTTGTTCTGCAGCAAAATACTAGCTCACTAGCTAACAGATATACATCAACAGTTGGCTAGCTAGTTATACCTGATAGCTAATGTTAGCTAAATATTAGCTAATTGGCTAGCTATCTATATCAATCAATAACTTGTTGGATAGCTAGCATTTTGCTAACATTAGCTAATTTAAGATATGTCGCTTTTACAGGTCAACCATCGACATCTTCAGTTTTTTGTTTGTCTTTTTTTTTAGCTTTTTGTAAGCCTTAGATCTTGGCTAGCCGTTTCCCTCTGTTTCCAGTCTTTGTGCTAAGCTAAGCTAACCATCTGCTGCCTGTATCTTCATATTTATCATACAGTACAAGAGAGTTGTATTGATCTTGTCTAAAGGGCTGTCTGTTGTTTTAAAAAATGTTCTAACTCAAGTTGATGGTGGAGTCCAGACCGCAGCTTTATAGTCGTGGTCTCTACTGAGCTAGAACGATTTTTAAAACAATATTTCTACGATAGTTTTATCGTTCTTTTGGCAGAAAGCAAAAAAAGCATATTTCCCAAACTATTCCTTCAAAACAGACTCATTCAAACACATCAAAAGTTTGTTTTTGCTTTTAAATACTTTAAGATTGTTTACTTTAACCATTTGGATGTCAATAGGTTTACGTGCTGTGGAGAATTATTGTCTAGTGCGGAGTGCTGTTGCTCGTAGGTGATTTTTAAACGCAGTGTTTTCCTTCCCTGTTGGCAGCGTGAAATTTAAAGGCCAATTCCTTTGTTTTTCTCTCACAATAAATAAAAGCCTCTGTCCGTGTATCTCGCTGAGGCTTAAAATGCACTGTTGAAAAGCAAACACTACAGTTACACTCCTCAGTATTACCTGGTGAACTGCAATACACTAATGTAGACCGACACGTAGGACCAGCACCCTCGCGCTCTTTATTTCATTCTGTGAATTACAAACCAGCTTCATAAACCAGCTCGGGACGGATTTCTCCATCTCTTTATTTCGGCTCCGTCTGTTCGATGGATCGCACGTCGGCTCGTGTTTCTGTCTGCGAACCTGAACGTCGTCATTTCAGCTCATCAAAAGCCAAAACCTGCTATTTCAAGTGTCCCATCACATGTCAGGAATAACTGATTTTTTGTGTGTCTCTCTTCAGATCTTCTTAAATCAAATCGCTCGTGTGTAAAATCGATGAGGCCGTAGAGCACTGAAAGAAGACATTATTTATTATTTTTGTAATTGTTGTAAATAACTCATAAAACAGAAAAATAACTGACGAAATTCCTTCTTGTTAATGGACATGTTTTATGAATTAACGTCTGTTTTAACAGTGTACATACATTTTTAATTTTTTTTTTTATTTGTCACATAGAAATACCATAATTTGAATTTAATAATACTAAAAGGGTTGGTGGTGGATTGTTGGTCAGTTTGGGTTTTAAATGATGAGCAGAGACTCTGAAGGTGTGACTGCTCCGTGCTAACCTGTTAGCCTAACAATAATGTATGCTAAAACCGTTAGCATGCAGGACAGATGGACGATTTTGTCTCTCGTGTTCTCCGTCGACCAGCGGGACAGTCTCCCCAAACTGCTGTACGTCTCTTTGAGAGTGGCGAGAAAATATTAAATTGATCGTAAGATGAAGAATAGAACATGACGAAGACATTTGATTAATGTAGTTGAAGTTTTTTTGGGGGGGTGTGTGTGTGTGTCACTCACTGTTGTGGTTCCCTGTGGACGATCTGTAAATGAGTTATTATGAAATTCAACCAAATAAAAAAGGGGGATTTTATAACTTTCTGTCTCATAGTTTGTTTTGTATGTGCACTGTGTTATCCACTCTTTTTTTTAAAAACTGCATTTACTTTTAAAGATTAAAGTTTATTAGGTTTATTCTATATTTTTATTGTTAACCATGAAAACACCAAAACCAGCCATGTGTTTTCCTGTGTGGTCCTTAGTCACAAAGATATAAATCTTTTTAAAACAGCTCACGAATGTGTAGAATTTATAGTTTCACTTTTTAAAAAGCTGCAGTGCTTTTTTTTTTAACAAATGATACTCAGACTGGAGAAAATTGTGCATTTTTTGGTGTCGTTTTCAGCAGGTTAATCCACATTTGGTGCTCTAGTGAGTATTTGGGGCAACAGTGTCGCTCACTGATGTGTTTTTAATCATTTTTGGACAACAATGGGGCTCTGCAGGCTTAAAGTGATTCTCCAGTTGTAAAAATGTGTAGCCCATACACCAAATATTGTCCACGAAAATGTGTCGTAGCCAACGTCTGCATGAGCATCATAATGTGTTATAATTATTGTTATAAAGCATTATGCAGTCCCTCCAAGATTTCACAACATCTTGCAATGTTTTTAGGTTTTTATTTATTAAAACTAAAAAGCAATTTTGTTTCAGGGAGAATAAAACCACACTCTGTTGTGCTTCCTCTGAGTAACCTGACCAAAAAGGCTCAGGATTAAAAAAAATTCTAACAAAATCTGCTTCTGTAAATGAAGAAGTTCACCTGGGGGGTGTTTTCACAAAGAAGCCTGAACTCAAAAACAGCACAAAATTATAAAATATAAAGGAGCACAGAGCATTGATAAATGTCAGTAACAGTGACAAACCTTGTGCTCTTTCCAGTATTCATGACAAAATTAAAAAAGAGACAGTCTTGTATTACATTTGCGTGGCAGACTGCTATGATTGGTGGGACGCTACGATGTTTGGTCAAATTTGGAGAAAAGCTGCTGTCCTGGAGGGACGGACTATGAGTCCTCAACCCTTTGCATGGTAAAAAGTGAAATAAAAACACTTAAAAACAACAGTAATGTGATAAAATAAACAACACAACTAAATTAATACAAATAATAAATCTTGAATCTCAGAAAACTTTAGAATACTACACCAAAGCAAGAAGGAGAATCTGCCCATTTTATAAAATTACAGTTCCACTTATTATTTCAACTGTGCTGTTACAATGCCTATTAAAGGGTTAACTATAACTATACACAACTATAAGCACAGTATAACACATTATAATACATTATAGACACGGGCGTCCTGAACTGCAACAAATACACTGATGTCAGTATAGTTTTTGGACAGCTTCAGAGCTCTGTGGCACAGATGAACATGATATATCAGGCTCTGATACACAGATAATAGTTGTACAATAATTAGAAGCATCAATTCATTGTTGACAAAAGAAAAACAAGCAGAACAGCTGCTTCAGTCTTTATGTCTCTTGAAGCTTGATGATGAACTGAAGCTGTAAAAAGAAGCTGAATATGTGAGTGTTGGTATGTTTAGCTTACTCTGCAGCAGCCCCTCCCCTCCACACTCTATAAATAGTCCAGTAATCCCATTAATAGCTTTACGCTACTTAGCCGACTCCATTCTCTTGATTAGCAAAATACCTCGTGTGTTTGGTCGCCGGGAACTGACCTCACCGCCACTTCCTGTCAGTTATCAGGGAGCTGACGGAGGTCAGAGGGCACGAGCGGGGACAGCAGGAGAAAGTGTCACCGGGTCATGACGAGGATTATGTCCATATGTTTTATTTCAGAGGGAATCTGTGGAATATAATTCGGTTTAATTAAACGTTTATTTTGTAATCCAGCTGACCTCAGTCTGACTTTCTGAATGAAATGTTTTAATAAGATTACATGGCTTCAATTATTTCTGCCCTGAATCTGAAAAAAAATGCATTACATAATTAATCCATTCATTCATCTGTTAATTCATTCATTAGCTGAGATAATGAGGTTATGTATTTGTTTCTTAGCAAAAACTGATCGTAAGGAAATTTGGTGCAAAGTTGAAAGTTGCCACAAACTGAAAGATTAGGATTGGGAAAATAAAGAAAATAAATTAATTGATCAGTTTAAAAAAAATATGAAGTTATTAGGGACCATCTAGTTAAAAAATGCATCTGTTGCTAATTGTGAATTGTTTTCCATGCAGTGAACTTTGTTAACCTCCTCTCTCTCTGTTGTGTTACTGAGGGGACCTGCAGCCTCAGCCAGCAGACGGTGATCATCTTCTCAGCAATTAGCAAAGTATGACTCTCAATATTAATAAAAAATATGGTTGTTATCTATATCTTCTGGTAATATTCCCAGTATAAAGTAAGATAGTTTAAAGGGAAATTCTGGATCTAAACATCTTTAAATGTCTTTGTGTGTTTTCTGCCAATATTGGAATCTTGGAAACAAGCAAACTGTTCAGACAGGCTAAAGGAGATGCTAACTAGACTGAGGTGAGAAGATAAAAAGGCTCTAGCCGGCTGAACAAAGTAGAATCAATCAGTTTTTCATGAGAAACGTCCTTGTTTCTGAACACTGCTGTGACAAACAGAAGTCTAAGTAGAGAAATGGAGCGAGCTGTTTATGCCGAAGTGCTAATGACCTCAAAACATGGCTGCCAGAGGTTGCGTTATGGCGCCATGATCCCCTCCTTAGTATCAGTGTTCATAAAAACATTATCATGTGAAACCCCGGTGCTGATCGCTGTCACGATCCTCTGCCCCGCCCGGACTCTCCCTCCACAGTGGTCCGGCTGTGGAACGCAGTTTAGACAGTAACCCAAGCCAGAACAAACCGAGGAGCTAAAAATACCAACAGTCAACAGTCCGGCTGCTGTGGGACTGAGACGGGGGGGCCTGGGAGGGTCTTTACATGGAAGGTTAGACAAACTGACAGAGGGGTAAAGGGATGGACAGCTGGGGGGGAAGAGACTAGATAGAACAGAAGACGGAGAGAAAAGATGACTAAAAACAGCAGCAACAACTTTTTAAGGGTAGAAAAGGTCGAGACTGATTGAATTCAAGAGGAAACAGCGAGAAGACTCTCCACTTTGTGTTTCTCTGTTTGTTATTCTCTTCTGTCTTCTCTGATATTTCCCTCATCGTCCCCGGAGGCGATGAACTTTGCTCTCGGCTTCAAGCCTCCATCGGCGGGCAGCTCGGGGCCCGGCGCCGGCAGAGGAGCCACCATGGAGAACCTGGAGAAGCAGCTGATCTGCCCCGTCTGCCTGGAGATGTTCTCCAAACCCGTCGTTATCCTGCCCTGCCAGCACAACCTCTGCCGCAAGTGTGCCAGCGACATCTTCCAGGTCAGACTGGGTCTGTTTTACAGGGTCACAGTGTTAGTTTCAAACTGAGGTGGAATTTTTAATTTATTTCAAATGATCTGAATAGTTCAGAATATATGGAAGTCCATTTCTGCCACCGTAAGAAAAATATCCCCATGGTAAATCATAATTATGAAGTTTTAAAAAAGTCAAAATTATGAGATAAAGTCATAATTACATATGATTAGTGTTACCGTTTCAAATTTTGATTATTGGGACAGCCATGTTAGATCACCGTGCTTCGAAACAGTAAATACTGTCCAACCAAAGTTAGCTTCAGTCTCCCAGACGCAGGCGCAGCAGCGACGTGAGTTTATTTTGTGTCAATAAAAACACTCACAAAGGAGGTGATGTCATTTCAAATCATTGAGTTTTTCTAAATAAAAGTTGGTGAAATTATTTCAGTGTGTGTATCAGTACTTTTTGAACATTTTCAGCACTTTTTTTAACATAGTTATCAAGCTAATGCTTATCTAACGTGAACTTTATAAATCAATGAGGCTTGAAACTCACTTATGTTAAATTATTAAATGTTTAATACTTGAAATTCAAAGTTCAAGACTTGGGATTTGACTCACGACTTGAATCCAAAGACTTGAGACTTACTTGTATAACTTGTTCCCACCTCTAGTTTTACTTAGTAAATCTGAATAAGACCTAAGTTAGTTTCCGTCTTCTCTGTCTCCAGTCAGCGAACCCTCTGTGGCAGTCCCGCGGCTCCTCCAGCACGGTTGTCAGCGGCAGTCGGTTTCGCTGTCCGTCGTGCCGCCACGAGGTGGTGCTGGACCGCCATGGGGTCTACGGTCTGCAGAGGAACCTGCTGGTGGAGAACATCATCGACCTCTACAGACAGCAGGAGTCCTCCAGGTGAGTGAGAGTGTGTGAGTATGGGCTTGTATAACTACATTTGTGGGGTCCAAAAGCTGAGAAACAACACTAATGGGGTCCGACCAGCTTTGTGGGGACCAAAACGCTTGATCCCACAAGTTAAAGAGCTGTAAGTGTAACTGTAACACAAGTCTGTGTGTACAGGAGGGAGTGAGGTATGGAGTAAGGAATTATTAGTACTTTATTTTAAACAACCCCTATTTATCAAAAAAATATTTGCATACAGGTGCTGTTCGGATAGGAACACATGCTCAAAAATCACAAAAAAACATCAAGGCACCCAGATATAAGTACTAAAAAATGCAAGAACCCATAAATCAACACTAGAAAATGGTCAAGAACCCAAAATATCACCATTAAAAATGGTAAAAATCCCAGATATTAACATTAAACATGATTGAGAACCTTGATATCGATGCATTAAGCGGTTAAGAACTGGCTGAAAGCCACCAATAGGAATCTTCTTCTTGGAGTTTTTGTAACTTTTGTGTTGGCCCTGTTTATCATTTATAAGCACTTTAGAAACATTGAATAAATAATTTATAACTGACTATATTGTTGTTGCAAGATTTAGATTAAAGAACAGATTAAGATTTAAGAACATTAATAAAATATACTACATCTGATGATCATTTAAAATTATATTACTTGAAAATTCAGCTATAAAAAACGTGTATTTTTATTCTTTTTCCCAGTTGTTGTCAATATTTATGTCACACCAACAGCTTTAGCAAGAAAAAGTCTTAATATAGAATCTGACTGCATGTTGTTGTAATTATGTGGAGCAACCAATAGAGAGCAGTGTTGTTCTCCAGTACAGTCTACAGCCCATCTTTGACAGTAATGCAGAGTTGAGAACAGACGATAGTTTAACATTTTGAGGCTGATAAAAAGTTCACAGTAGTCATTATTTTTAAATGATGAACTATAGAGTCGTTTTAATGGTGAAAACATCATGAATAGATAATTTTCTGAGCCTTTTTAAATTCATGGTTGTTTGCATTTCAGTAATAAACTGGTCATTTTCTCCTGAGCTTTCATTCATTTCTATTCACCATGACAGGTTTTTATTTATTGTAAAAACAAGGAGTGCTGTTGGTGGAACTTGGAGCATCATGTGTTGAGGCTTTTAGTTCTCTGAGATTCTTATTTTGAGTTCACTGAACCAACACTCAAGAGAAAAATGGAGCAAAACAAAAGGAATGCAGGAGATCTCTTGCTGAGCACACAGATGTCTCAGAGACAAATTTAAGATCTCATTTATAAGTTTTCTTTTAGATCTCACTGTTTTCTCAAGAGCTGATTATTTAAGACAAATTTAAGATCAGTGGAGTGAGACAGAAAACAGAACATTTTAAGATCTTTAGTTGGGCTTAAATTGGTCTTGGGCTGAGACGAGACAAAGGCCGTTTCTCAGGAGCCGAATTTACGAAGCATGAGATTGATTGATTGATTCCAGACTGTGGTCCCTTTGCTGCATGTCAGCCTCTCACTGTCTCCCTCTTTTCCTGTCTTCTCTACAGCTGATCTATCATGTAAACGCACTTAAAAAACAAAACAAAAAAACAAACGTTACAGCAAACTTAGATCCAAGATTAAAGAACTTTGTTGTCATTCTGAAAGCAGAACAAACTGCAATTGCATCATCTTCAAATGGTGCATCACATATTTACAAAGAATAAATAGACAGGAATGAATAAAAGCAATATAAAGTATAAAATACAAGTATTGAGGCTGTAAAAGAATTCAGCAGTATTATACAGTACAAGGTGTGGTGTTGTGACAGATGGAGTTGTTGGGTGTTGAATGACGTGTAGCTCAGCATCATGAAGCAACAAATTTAGTTGCTGTCAGTGGATCAAGAGGTCAAATCGAGCATCAGCCCCGACAGCTGCTGAACACATCAGTGAAATATTTGTGGCCACTTTTCGTGTGCAGCCTCTTAATTTTGTGTTTTCGCCCTCAAGTGATGAATCCCATTTTATATACATTTGCATTTTGATGTGCTGGTCGTTGAGTCAAGTCAAGTGATAAACATGAATGTGTGTGCATGGAAAGCATAAAGGAGCAGAATGTCGAAGAGAAAATAAAATATAGAATGAATGAGTTTATATAGATTATTCAAAAGTGTTGTGATGACACAGCAGGTAACTACTGATGCTCTCGTTTTAGTCAGAGACAGAATTGAGGAAAAAAGCATTTTTTGTTAGGGAAAAAAAAACTAAATTGAAAGTCTGTGTTCCAATTCCCATACTACCAAACTGTTTAATGTGTCAGAAGAAAATTTAATATGTCCCAGTACATGTAGAGTGCCAAAAATACCAGGATGTCCTTTTGCAGTGTGCAAGCCAGCATACTGTTCTGGATATTCTGACCCACAATCCTTTGAGATGAGTGTACAGTTTGTACAAGAGGGTCAAAGTTCAAGGTGCAAAGTCAATGCATGAGTACAGTGTAGCATGCATACTGCATGCAACAGTATGAACTTTCTAAGCGCGGCTGCAGTACGAAGTAAAAGTAAAAAGAAAAAGTATGTGATTCAGCTTGTGACCAGCTGATTATGTCTGTTTATACATGTTTGCATCAGGTCTGCATGAGGCTTCTGAGGCCTTGTTAAATACTGTAGAGTTATACTGCAAGTTAGACAGTGTGCAGGAGTCCTTTTGCAACTTTTTGGTCCAGTTGCATCTCTTATACGCACGTGTCTCATCTAATAGATGTGCAGTGTGTTCCTTTGTTCTAAGAGATGCACACAGATTTTAAAGTAACATTTATCTCATCTCAGGTGTTCAACTCAGAACTTCAATATTAGAATATCTTCAGATGGGAGCTTAACGTCTGTGATCATTCTGGTGTTTTGCTGAGGTGTGACAGCAGGGAGCTGCAGAGATTCTGGGTTGTTTTAGTTTTACCACTTTGTGAACTTGTTTCATTATTAATAACTTTACGAATTCGTCTAAGTCGACCAAATTCAGGCCAATGATATGTAACATTTACCTATTATTGGTCTGAATTTGGTCATAGCTTTGTTTATCTGTTTATTATCAATCAACTAACTTATTTATTTATTTAATGTTTATTTATATCGGGACAAGTATGCAACATAAATCAATGCCACAGTAAGCTAATTTGCAGTGTCTGTCCCTAGCTGGGCCTTTAAGATACAAAAGACTCAGCGACAAATACACAAGAGACAGAAAAAACACAAACTATAATACATAATATAGCACCATAGAACAAGAAGCACCAAATTATTCATGACTAATTCTTTTCATGGGGGAACCTTACAACTCCTGTAACCTGAGGAGCCTGATTATGTTGGACTTTATGGATGAGTTTAAGATTGGCAAAGTTAATGAAATGATCAAAACTTAACATATTTAATTTCTCAAGAACGTGGCAATGATGTGACATTATTGGCTTCCTGTCCAAACCTTTAATTGCTCGATTGTATGACATCAAAAGAGGCTTAGTTATTAGTTATTGTAGATGAAAAAAATCATCACATGCATTAAATTGTTTGCAGGATGCTTTAAAAAAAACATTTTGTTCTCTGAAGTCCGCTGCTGCTTATATATTTGTAGAAAAAGTGAAATGTTCCATATGGAAGCCTCTTCAGTCCATCTGTGTCTGTTTTATAAGCGCAGACACGTAGTATAACTCTACAGTGATATTTAAGTCGTCCTCAGTGTAGATTAGTCACTTTCACTCTAAAATAGCGGCTCAGTGAGTCACTGGTAAAGAAGAGAAAATGTTGGCATTGTTTAGAGACAGAAGGACAGGACTCCCCTCATTATCCGTGTGGGCTAAAACAGGAGTGATTGTTCACTGGGGGGTTCACAAATGTTTTGTAACTTGTAGCATCTCATCTTTTTTTTTTATGTGTGGAAAAAAATTCTCATTACTTAATCATCATTTCTGTGAGAGACACCTACGTCAGAGTGCAAAGGACGATGCGTTGCATAAATGTTTACTTCCGTTAAATTGGCGTTGCTTTGTAGGACGGTCCAATGCCGCCTCTGTCTCAACTGCCTACTTGGACCGAATTGCACACATTTTCTTTTTACGTTTTTGTACGTACTGCAGCAGCCCTTACAAAGTAAAGTACAAACTGTTGCATGCAGTATGCACACGATTAGGACATTAATTTGCCTTGAACTTTGACCCTCTTGCTCTTTCATCCATCGCTGTCCTTAGTGCAAAACTTGAAGTAAAAAGAAAAATGATTATGTGGATGGCTTCAGGATAAAGTAGGCCATGATAATGAATTGGCTGCTGTGCGTGCACTGTGCATGGTAGTATATCGTTCTTTATTTAAAACTGTGATCCTACAAATTATCCTCATTCTTACTAAAAGTATCTGTAATCTGATTGTCTTTAACTATAATGGAATACAGTTACTTTTTTGTACCCAGATGTAATCTGTTACTCCCCAAGCCTGTACATTGCACCATGGCAGTGACAAATCTGGTGGGAGATAAAACCGTAGAGTAAACTATACAAAAAGTACAACTCTTGTTATGTGCACAGTGGCCAAATGGTTGGACTCTGATTGATTTTTTCCCCACCTGCAGTTTGGGAACTCTGCTGGTTAGGTTGATCATCAATGCTTTTTTGCATGGATATCAATATGTGTGTCTTGAGAATGTGGCTTGCACTCTGGTGTGCTTTAGGCAGAAACAAGTTTGAAAACCACTGCGATACAGAAAATATACACTCATTATGTCCTGTGAATTAATTCTAAGGGGAACTGATGGAGCTATCATGAGCAGTGACAAACTCTCGGTTCCCACTTGGCAAAGAAACAACCGTCATCTCGGCCAAGATCTTCGTAGTTCTTCCATCATCCACTGACGTCAATGTACGTCAGCATTAACAGAAATAAATTAAGCTGGTTAAACAATACAGACAAAGTTGCCAAGTCCTATGGACGCTACGCCACTAATGCATGAAAATCACATTATAAATTGGCCAAGTTTTCTTTAAGTCTTCCTTCAAGGGTATTTTAAGCACATTAAAATGATGGCTAGTAGCATTATTTATGCAAAAGAATAAATATTTTACCATTTGATTATTTGGTGGGTAAAACCCTGGATGCACTTCTTTGTGAAAAATGCTGTTTTTTAAGGATGTAAAAACATGAGTTTGACTGCCCTTCACTTGAACTTTCTAGTTTCCTCAAGGGGTATACAGTAAATCCAAAGCAAACACTTCACTATTACTGTTCTCTTCCAGACTTGTGGACATGAAGCCGGAGCAGCAGCAGCTGATGTGTGAAGACCACGATGAGGAGAGGATCAATATCTACTGCCTGTCCTGTCAGACGCCGACCTGCTCCATGTGCAAAGTGTTCGGGAAGCACAAAGACTGTGATGTTGCACCGCTAAGCAGCGTTTATATGAGGCAGAAGGTAAAGCACCAATGTTTGCAACTTTACTTGTATTATCATTTTCTAACTCATTTTACTCCACTTCACTTTATAAAACCACTTCTGTTTGCATCACCTCACTCCAAATTTCATCTGTGGATGGGAATCAAGAACTAGTATGAAACTGTCTGATTCATCAGAATCGTATGAACTCTGAACTTATCAGTTCCTTCTATTGATGCTGGCATGTCCCCAATTACTCTCACTCCACTCCAGGGGGAGACAAAAGTTCTGCACTGCAGATTTAACACCACTTCACTCAAGCCAATGTCACTTCACCTCACTTCACTTCAGTGCACTCACTGCACTTCACTTCACTGCACATCTCTTCACTGAAGAAACCAAACCAAACCATAAGATTCGGGGACATGCAGTAGGTAGCTGGTTCTGTGTGTTGGAAGTGAGCTGGCAGCTTTCTGAGCAGCAGAGCTCCCAGCTGAAGCATCTTTAAAGGTCAAAGAGTGAAGACAGTAGTCTAAAAATTTCTCAAAAACAGAACATGTGCATGTGGGTGGGCGACTTCTTATAAGAGGTGACGGCCTTTATCTGTTTCTATTTTTAAGTGTTCCTCTTTCTCGCTTTCCTTTTCTGTGTCGATCCCGGTATTTCTTTCCAACCCACAAACCAAAGCGAACACTGACCCACCACATCATGAAAATACATGGTCTATGTAAGTTAATACTATATGCAACCACTGAAATCAGGACACACCTGTACACACCTGGCTGGTAAAGGGACAGTTCACCAGAAAAATCAGAGATACAGGCTGTCAGGTTTTTTGTGAGTTCTCCTACACAGTTGGAAGGGGAGGGTGAGACGAGCAGTATTCAGTTCCAATCTACAAGCTCACAGCTAAATGCCACTAAATCCTACACACTAGTCCTCTAAGTATAGTACTTGAGTAAATGTACTTAGTTACTTTCCATCACTGCACCTGATTATCTAGTCATGTGAAGATCAGCGATAACATACATTGTTTTGCAGAATATATAACTTAAAGACACTTTATTAACTCATTTGGACACGTGTGGACACACAAAGTCACACAAAGACAAAGTGCAGCAGCAGTGTTGTCATGCAGATGGCAGCAGCAGCGTCCGCCATGTTATTGAGCAGTTGGCTTTGTTGACATTTCAGCGCCGGCCGCTCCATCTCTCACTCTGTCTCTGATTCACTCATCTGAAATTTAGATGAGGGTGACGAAAGATGTTGATCCTCCGTCTTTATGCAAAGGTTAAAAACAAAAGTCTGTGATTTATAGAGGTGAGAACATTTGTTCTACTACTAATAACACTTTAAGTGACACCGCACAGAACTGTACAGACTGTAACCAACTAACTAAAAATGTCCATGATGTCATTTGATACTCTAGAGATTCATGCTGGTGACTCATGTTGTTGTGCTTTAGGTGGTGACAGGCTTACTAACCAGAAAGTACTCAGAGTGCATTCCTCCACCAACACTGCACACTCCTCTAAATGTCTTCTTTTTAATGAGAAAGTGTTTAGAAATCTTTAATCTGGTTCTTCATGCTGATTGGTTGAAAACTGTCATGATTTGTGCATAAAACCAAGATTTTATCTAAAAGTCTTAGGACTTTACTCAAGGGGGAACGCTGCAAAGTTATTCAGACGTATGACCACTAACTTATGTCCATTTGAACTCATTGTGTTGCTGTAGCACAGTCAGTATGTGAGTTGATACGAGCATGTGTCCTGCAAATTTAGTTGCAGATCCAAAATGCATTGAAGACCAAAAATTGTGCACAATAGTTATTAATGTATTGGTTTACTTCTGTTTTTAAAGTTATCTTAGCCATTTAATATGCACCTTTTATCTGGGTGAAACACTGTTGTAAATTCTATATTTTTAGCTGGAAATATTCCACTTTATTATTTTAGAGTGATACAGAGATACGTTTTCATTATTGTTAAACTATTATTACTTAAAACAGTGTTTCTCAAATGTTTTACTCCTCGTACCAGATCAGGAAATATTGAACTGCACTTCACTTCACTTTACTTCATTTTACTTCACTTTACTGCACTTCACTTCACTTTCACATGTTTGGACCTATTTTTCAACTAGTGATCAATCTGGCAATAATTTCCCCCGGTAATCAATAAGCTGTTTGATCCATAAAGTGTCAGATAATATTGATCAGTGTCAAGAGACGGCCCTTGACAGATTTTGTGACCACCGTAGGTTCTCCTCCACATTTAGAAGGGGAGGGTGAGTGAGGTGTTTGCGATCTGACCACTAGATGTCACTAAATCCTGCACACACTGGTTCTTTAAGTTTTTCAGGGGAATGTTGGTTCCTTAACCTTCAGTGATGTCATGAACGTTTCGCAGACGGAGCTGAGTGACGGCATCGCGATCCTGGTCGCCAGTAACGACCACATCCAGGCGGTGATCTCTCAGATGGAAGACATCTGCTGCTCTACAGAGGTGAGACACACACGCGCGCTCTGAGAAATAAAGGTGCTAACAAGAACCATGTATGGTTCTTCAGCTGGTCTCCATAGTAGAACCCTGTTTGGTTCCTGGTAGAACCTTTTTAAATGTTCCACTTGGAACCCTTTAAAAGAATTCTACCTAGAACCCAATATAAAGGGTGAAAGGGTCCACTCAGAACCACTGATGAAGGGTTCCACAGAGAACCCTGTGATGCTTCTACCCAGACCCTCTCTGTTCCAAGGGTTTCAACTAGCAAGGACCCTTCGTATATTTCAAGGGTTTTATCTAGAACCCACCCAGAGGTTTCACCGAGAACCTTTCTATATTCCCAGGATTTCAACCAGCACCCAAGGGTTTCAACTAGAACCCACCAAGGAGGTCTTACTGAGAACCCTTTTATATTCCAAGGAGTTTATCTAGAACCCACCCAGCAGGTTCTACCAAGAACCCTTTTATATTTATATTTGATCCAAGTGTTTACTGCTACAAACAAAGATCGTCATGATGCTGTAAAAGTTCCTTTGTTTTGTAAAAAGTGTTTCATGACCAGTTTTCTCTGTTGAGGTTAGTAATGTTCTGTCTGTTCTCAGGAGAACAGTCAGCGGCAGAGAGAACAGCTGGCCAGCCACTTTGACGGCCTGGTGGACGTCCTGGAGGAGCGGAAGCAGGAGCTGGTGGGAATCATCACCAAACATCAGGACGACAAACTCAAACACCTTCGATCTCTCATCCGTCGCTGCGGCGACGACCTGGAGGCGGCGGTGACGCTGGTGGAGTCGGCCATCCAGTCGATGGAGGAGCCTCACATGCCTCTGTTCATACAGGTGAGGTGACTGCTGCAGGTGGAGCTGCATGACTGGACAGACAGTGAACTCTGGGGGGGTGTTTAGTGACCCAACTGAAAACAGGAAAAATAACCATGTGGGTGACAGGACATCCTGCATAAACCGGGCATTTTCAAATCGCCAAACTACCATCAGTAGCAACCACAATTTTTTTTAATTCACGTTAAAATGGCAGGCTGAAAAATTGCAGCAGGGTCTGTTGATGAAGTGCAGATGTATCGAGAACATCGTCTCTTCGTCTTCTTTTCGTGTGTGAGGGGAGCAGCGAGCTCGTTCTCACAGCAGCAACAAACTCACCTCACACTTCACCTGCTCCCTCTTTACATTTAAAGTTTGCTTCCCCCCATCGAGCCGCAGGTTTCACTCGTCCTCCGGCCATATCTGCTGCTGCTGCTGCTGCTGCTGCAGCTATTGATGATCGAGGGCTTTATGTGCACAGCTGCAGGCTGAGGACGGAGACAGCAGCAGTGAGCCCAGCGGGACGTCTCTGTGTCGGGCGCTCTGCTTCCACGAACTCCCCCCAGAGGACAGCTCGGTCTCTGGTCCTGCATACTTTAAGAGACACACACACTACAAACACATGATTAATTCATGCAGCTGCAGAGATAATGAAGAGCCAGTCTCTCCGGTGCTCTGTATTGATCTTCTGATTGATCGTATTGATCACATACATGAACAAACATATGTTTTAATGCAGGAAAACATGCACACACACACATTTCATCCACTGACTCCTAAATCTCTTGTTTACAACAGTGGACTGATCTTAAATTGGAAGGATTAAAGGGATAGTTCAGATTATTTGAAGTCGGGTCGTATGAGATAATCATCCATAGTCAGTGTATTACCTCAGAGGTTAAGGGAATGTTTCCCTCCTTACATCAGCTCCACACCAGCATTTGTTTTAGGATTGATTATAAGGTTTTATTGATTACTGTTT
>JAJHUR010085507.1:0-66278 GCA_027495735.1 Lutjanus campechanus
AAAGAAATTTTCCAGTGCAGATAGTAGAACTCTAATTAAGTAATGTAACAAAATACATGTACTTAGTCACTTCCCATCTTTAAACATCACACACTCGCTTTGTAAATGCTTTCAATGAAGGTAGCTTGTTTGCTAAATTGAAAATAAAAACAGAACAATAAAAAGTAGTGATATTAGAAGACAAATTTATGTTGGTTTCACCAGGCTGTATATCTAATTTTTGTTGTGCAGTATGGGTTCGCATGCCGCCCTCTTCCCATTTAGATAAAACAAACAGCTTAAGGTTTCGATTGTTTCATCATCTTTCATTCACCCATTCAGAGATGTTTTCTATTTGACTATCTCCTCCGTCCTCCTCCTCCATTTCTGGTGTGCTCGAAACCACTACACCCTCCCACACGGAGCCCCAGAGGCTGAGGGGTGAGACGACAAGTAAAAAATTTAAAAAGACAGGCCTCCGTTGGCTTAGTTACAGCAGCCGACACATGCAGCTAGTAGGCGCTAAGTCTCATGCTGAGTCTGAGGACAGAAGACGTGAGGCTCCAGCAAAGCTCCGTCTCCTGAGTTATGATGTTGCGTGTCTGTTCTGCTGTTACGGATCCAGAGTTGAACGAACTGACAAAATATCTGTTGGGAATCTTTGATGAGTGAGTAATGTTAAAGAAAGTAGAGGGGGAGGAGAAGGAGGAGAGGCGAGAACTTGCATGTGTGCATCTCTGTGGGAGTGCATAAGTGAGAGTAGTTGAGATATGAGGAAAAAAGATAAAGAGAGTGAAGATATGAAGGAGGGACAGACAGCACGGCAGACCACTGAGTGTCTAAGAAAGTGAGCAAAGCAGCGTCTCCATCAGCCTTAATAGAAACACGCACCGGCCCATTATGGAGAGGTGTTTGAGAATAAATCATCTAACAGGGCTCTTTTCAAAGCATTACCCTGTCAAACCTAATCTAACCTACCTCTGTCTGCTCTCCCCTCCCATCCCACACTGCACACCCCCTCCTCTCTTCTCTCCCTTAGTGAGCAAAGCCGTTTGCCGCCTCAGGCAAGGGCTGGGAACATAAGAGCAAAGTCACAGCAGAGCCGTAGATTCGAGTCACCACCACAGTGTCTCCTCTCAGCCTGCATGCTTCACAGAACTCAACACTCAGGGGTTAACTCCAACAATATGTGTTTGGTCACCCATTGCAATATTTAGGCTTAAAAAAACAACTATTTTTCTTTTGCAAAGGGTAATTTGTAAGTGAATTTGTTTGTGAATTTGTCCAGAATCTCTTGAATAAGAATGTCAGAGCCTTGAGAGAACAAAAGGGAAAACAAGTTAATAGTCTTTGATGTGACCACTGCCGCAGTGAACATGGATGAGAACTGCCTTCCTCATGTCTCCTCTGTGTCTGTCACACAGTGTGGTTTTCACCACAAGACACATCCCCTATCCTTCTGGGAACCATAAGGCCAACCTCTATGACAGCACGGCAAAGCAACAAATAGACGAGCGCAGAGACTGACCGCGAGAAAGTTGTTGTAGAGTAGCAGAATGACTGTGTCTTTAATGCTGCTTGAGGAGGGACTACTTGTCTCTGCATGCACAGATGCCTGCCTCTTGAAATCAGATTTATGACCGTCACAATGCACAGTTTGAGACATTTTTTTTCCAATTCAATTAAAGGGGTTAGTTTGAATTATTTGAAGTGGGACTGTATGAGGTACTTGTCGATCGTAGGTGTATTACCTACAGTAGATGTTGGTCAGTAGGCCCGCAGTTTAGAGAAGCAAGAAGGGTACCAGCACAGAAGTTTGTAAAAAGGCCGGTCTAAAAAAATTCAAATTAGTTTATGTGTACGCTCTATTTAGAATATTCCAACACTTTATTTACTTTTTTATTATTTAGTCTCTCAACAGAAGCCAAACTCCATAGATGAAATCAGTAATTTTACCTCTCAGACCACGGGAGCTGCTGGCCTACTGCTGCCTCGATCTGTTAGCTTGCTGGTGTCCCTCGCTGACAGAGTTATTATTGTTTTGTACTTTTCTTTAGTCATTAGTTTAATTTGTTTGTTTGTTTTCAATTCAATTTAATTTAAGTTAGTTTCCACAGTGTGTTCACTGGTTTCAGTTTAGCTTTCATTGTTTAAAAATGTTCAGTTTAAGTGCATTTTTTGCAATTTTAGGACTAATTTTATTATGAATATTTTTTAATTGTACACTGGGGTGTTTGTCAGGAGCAAGATTTAAGAGGTTTAAAATAGTTATTATAATACAAATACAACATTATGAAGACACCTGATTCACAGTCATATAGACATCCAAGTCTGACCAAAGTCTTATAATATTATTATTTATATTTTTTACCTGCGTATTCGGAAATTAGCATGGTAATGACCTGGCGGGGTTTCTGATACATGAGAACTGCTTCGCACAGGTTTGCACTTCCGTTCTCACTTAAGGACAAGCCCCATTGATCGGTTGGATATGGGGCAATGAGCCTTGTGTGTTTTTCCATGGCTCCCTCCAGTGCTGAAGCAGGCTGATGCTATGTGTGAGACGGCTCAGCCCGCTGACTGACAGCCCTGGATAAGGGATAGTGTGTCTGCCCTCAGTGCCAGCACAGCTAGAAGTGATAAACACTGGCAACCTGATCCAGAGACAAGAGACGCCTCTGCCTCCGACAGAGTTCAAACTTAATGCACTTCTATTCTTCTTAGCCAAGTCCAGATTTGCTTGGCGTGGCCTGGCCAGGTGGAGGTCAGTGGAGGCTATTCCAGCAGTTCTTTGACCACTTCTGATTGGTTCTTCCCTTCCCCAGTCTGACAGAACATCACAATTTCAATCTGTCTGCTGTCTCTGCTTTACAGCCGGGCCTTTCTGTCTCCATTATTCCAAAAGCTTCTCCTATTCAATATTCCTATTGCACCAACAGGACCTGAACATTCTCTCTGGTCTGGAATATTTATGGAAAGTTTATTTTATCTGTTTTTTTTATTGCTACTCTTGTGCAAATAGGCCCCCATAGAGTCCCTAGTCCCTGCCCTTGCAGTAATGGCAATGTAAACATGGGAAAGTAATTTGAATTCTAACAAAGTGGAGATTAGCTGGTGACAGTTTGTGGCATGGGCGATTATTTCTAAAATAATCCTGTTTTGATATGCATCTGCGTCCCGGCAGGAATTTTCAATTTGTTTTCCCATTGCCGCATGTAAACAAGCTCTAGTGTCTCCTTATCATGGCGTCGCACGGACAAGGAGAGAGCGTATGCCTGCCTCCCCCCCTTCTCCTCCTCCTCCTCCTCCCTTCTTCCATCTCCCCACACAACCTGTCTCCTCCATCCTGCATCTGGTTAGAGTCGCTGAGCAGCCGCGCTTGTCTGGGTTTCAACAAGTCTCTTTATCGAGAGCAGGTAGAGGGTTTTATGTGTGTACCTGCAAGTCATTTGCAAACATGAAGTCCTCAAAACGCACCCCTGAATATGTTCTGCTTGAGGGGTTCTGCCCATTCCCCGTCTGAATAGGCAAATATGCAGCATGGCAAAATGGCCTCCTGTCTGCCAAAGGAGCCATCCTACCCACAGGCCTGTGGGGCATGTGATAAATGTTTACACTTTTGATTGTCAACTCGGAGTTATGGAGAGAATTGACTATTTATTTGAATTACTAACATAAAAAAAATCCACTTTAATTTAAAGTTACAAACTTCATCCAAAATAAAAAAAAAAATGAAGCACAATAAAGATTTATTGTTGGAAGTGTGATTTGGCTCTGTTGTAGACGTTAACTAGTGACGGGCAGAGATGGGCACAAATACATAAAAAATATTTTAAATTACAAATACCTGCTCATCCAATGTATTTAAATAAAACACAAACCACTGGTATGGAAAATGTATTTAAGGCCATCCAAGACCATCCATGAGAAGATTGGTTATTTCTGTATCGTGATTCTTAATGCCTGCCATTAGGTTGGATTCTCCATGAAATCAAAAGAAATGGGCCTGTGTTTACATTTTACTCAAGAAAGTTACAGTGAGCAGCGTGTTAGCTGGTTAAAAAGAAGCAGGAGGTGATTTTTATCGAGATAAATTCAGCTTTGACATTACATTTTGTGGTTATTACAGTTGAACAACTACCAGTTTCGTCCACAAGGGCCTCCAATGTCAATAAAATATTAAAGTGCCTTGTTGCAGCTTTAAGATTCTTCTTTTCTTCTGTTGTCTTTTAGTGTCAGTCAGTAAGCTTGTCTTGGCTGCAATATCTGATCATATTTTGATTACATACGCTTACTGTATCTTAGGATACATTTTCACCAAACTCCAACCTCAAGCTACTGGTCATAAGGAACACAAATGACATACGGTAGTTCGTAATGAGTGTGTTGCTGGACCCGACAGGACATGTCACAGGATTCACTTACATTTTGATTATACTCTGACTCTGATTATAGTACATAGTAGAAAAGAAGATTATTAGTAAAGAAGAATAATGAGTATTTCAAATGCACATTTACAAGCAGTTAAAGTATTTTAATACAAAATAACACAAATCTTATTTTGTTCTTTTCAAAATACCAATTACAAAATACAAATGGGTAATTAAATGCGTATTTTAAATACATTCAATTGAAATACAGCCCATCTCTTGTGATGGGGTCTTCATTCATTTCACATGGTGCCTGCAGAGGTGGTAAAGCCACAGAAAGTCCTGCGCAGTGAGATATTAGCTGTTTACTTACCTGTCTTTCATGTGGATAGAAAGCCAGGGGGCTATTTATCTCTCACTGATTGATTGCTCCTGCCTGAAGCTAATCAGCATGTAGCTTGTTGTGTCTTAATGTTTATGGGGATTATGGGAGGATAAACATGGTAATCCCCGATGTTGTGCAGGACTTCCAATTATCACACCGCTTCACCAAAAATAAGGTCACCATAGATTTAACCTATTAATGCAATATAAGCCAGCCGACATCCCTCTGCTGTTAATTTCACCAAAGTTAAACCTGACTTTAGACCCAGAGCCGAACCTGAATGGGAGTCAGGGGTGACTCATCTCCGTTGTAGTGGGTTGTGACTGGAGCTGACCAGCTAGGTTAGGCTGTGGTCAGTGCCGTGACTGAGGCAGGCTTCCTTACAGATAGAGATAACAGGCAGAGGTGAATGTCTAGTCCATGCTGACAGTCTGGATCGATTAGGGATGGATCACTTACACGCAGCGATCGTTACAACCCCACCCCAGTGCTCAGGTGGAGCCATGGAGTGACTCACAGCAGCACAGGGAGGGGATGGTCCTGACTGAATTGTGCCCTTCCCCAGATGGCAGCTTAAAACATTTTTTTTTTTATTATAGGCTGTTCTTTGGTCTGGTTCAGGCAGTTTATGTAAAGTTACGATTAAGAAAACAAAACTTGGCAAAAGTATCTTGCAATCTCTGATTGACAAAGACCGCATGATTGATAAACCTCCTCTTTCCACGCCATTAAGGGTGTGTGAGAAGAGAGGGTGCAGAGTGGCCTGGCTCTCACTGCTAGTCACCTCGATATCCTCCCCTCATTAATCTACTCTAATACATTCACTGCAAAGAGCTGCTTTCCCAGGGAAGAGCAAGCAGGCCTTAAATTACAATACAGAGGAGTGGAATCATTACTACCTTTAATGTTCCCAATCTAATTGAGGCATTAATTTAAGTAGAGTCTCCAGTGAGGATTATTCATAACTGCTTTTTAATTTAGAAGGGTGATCAGTAGAAATATTCCCCAGATCAGAGGCAAAGTTCCTCCTCTGGTTTCCCCTTTCAGTGCTTCTCAAAGCCCCCTGACATTTGCAGGGCGAAGCAGGAGGATACACAGAGCAGAGGAGAGCCATGTTATTTTAACAATACGCACAAACACCACAGTGAAACTCCTTTGGTGTGTTTCCTTTTCATTTAACGCAAAAGAGCATGAGATTCTGCACAATGTGGGTACTGCACACAGAGCTGAATTTAACATCAGACAAAAATCTATTATACTCCAGCAAATTATATTTTACCCTGGGCCCATGAATCAAGCTATGATGAACTATATTTTACTATCACCTTTTGTGAATTAGTTTGTAGTAATTTAAATAGATGTGTCTGTTTTGACATATTTTCAACATAAATATCAAGATGAAAAGGTAAGAGCCTCACCACTAGATTGTGACACGTGGCTCCTTTTCAGAACCAGGCCTCAAATACTCAATAATAATAGAGCCCTGTAAGGCACAGTATAATTTTAATTGATTTAGTGGTTAAGTGGTACATCTTCCCAAATAAATACGCCTTGCCTACATTTCCACAAACAGAAACACTTCTGATGATAAACAGACTATTAATTGCAAATGGTTCGACAGTTAGACTTCAAAGAAATTGAGCAGCAATGAGAATTTTCTACTGGGAAAAGTAATCTCACACACCTGAATAATAATATACAGAATTCATGTGGCCATGAATATTAGGGCTGTGTATTGGCAAGAATCTGGCAATACAGTAAGTATCACAATACAGAAGTTACGATTCAATATATTGTGATATAGTGCGATATTGTAAGCAAAGTAATATATATGTTCTTTTTTAAATCTAGTGTTAGAAAAACTGTCATAGTATAAAGAACGCACCACCATATGCATAAAAGTGAGTTTAAAAGGTTTACTTTTTTATGCAATCACAAAAGTGAGGATGGATAACAACACTGCTATCTAGCGATTGGGGGTTTAAACACAACACAAAATGAACCACTGCCAGAATTCTTGCATGTAACACAATGTCACAACACAGTGTTTCTGCAAATCAATACAGCGTCACAAAACATAATATGATGATACTGAAGTGTACAGATATTTTCTGAAACCTCTAACAAATACAGACCTCAGATTATAGCAAAGTCAACAGTAACAGAAAAGCTTCAAAAGACAAGAAGGAGCAGGTTGGGGTGGCAGATGGGAGTGGGAGCTACATTATAACTGAGTTATTATAAAGGCCAACCTGAATACTCAGTGTGCTTGTATAAATATGACTGGATATCGCAAACTGATGGCAGGTGGGCTAATGTGGCAATGAGCTGCTGATGATGAAGCATAAAGTGCTGTTTGAAACACGACTTCGGTGTTCTACCTGGATGAACTCAATGATCCACTGATGCACAGTGAACCTGGGGAATCTGGGGCCCCTTTGGGATGTCAGGCCCCTGGGGAGCAGTAATTCTGCTGTATCTCTCCATTAGAGGTGCACAGACACGTCATTATCTGTATCTGTATCTGATTAACCAACAAAATTATCTGTCTGTATCTGTATTCAGATAGAAGACTGGTAGTGGGCGTGGTTTATGACAGAAGACACACTAAATCTAGCAAATGATTTATTTTCTGATCTAATATTCACTGACAATGCAACTCTTGTGCCTTCAAAGCATCAAACTGATTATATCTTTCTCTCCTTTTTAATTTTTAATTTTTACTTTATAGTTTCACCAGCCCTTTAATGAGGGGGCACTGAACAAGATACAAAAGTAAAGACATACAGAAAAATATCCTTCAATTCAAGTGAATGATCCTAAATTCCAGTGATGCTGCATTTATGTTTCTTGATGTGTAATGTTACTGCAGTTCACAGTGCTAGGATATTATACTCAGGTAAAAGTTACTTTAATGAAATTTAAGTCAGTTACACATGAACATTACATTTTGGAAATTATGGTGTGTGTGTGTGTGTGTGTGTTTCTACATTAGATGTCAATCCTACAACACTAGTAGAACAACATCACACCCACTGAGCCCTGATGTCCAAACCACCAATAAATTCAGTTCATACAGACAGAGTTTGCAGCCTCTCATGATATGATATGATATGATATGATATGATACGAATAGTAGCTTTAATCTTTTTTTTTAAACTATGCTTTGTGTAACTATGTAATTTTTCTGAACAACAAGCAAATTTGGGTAGAGAAAATATTATTTGTGTTTTCCTCAGCATCATATTCAGATTGAGCAGGCTCCCTACTATCTACACTTGTATTGTATAAATGTACTACAGTCACAGTTGTAGACAGACTGGTTCTTTAAAGCATACTATTGTGAGTTGGTGTTATAGCGAGGTTAGTTATGCTTCTTGAGATGTAGAGTTTCCTGTTTCTGTGTTCGAAGCTGATTCTTTTATGTTTACAGCAGCTCTACAGCCATAACAATGAAAACACATCTCTGCAGTCTTCAATACTATTTGCAAAAGTTGCCACTCTGCTTATTTCTTTGTTAGACAGGCTACAGTGAGAGGAAGTACATTAAAAGAAAATGTTTTTTATATTCTGTACAGTATATGACACCTCCAGCAGTGAAGTGTTTTTAGAAATCTGTGACAAGTTTTCACAGGCCCTGTTTTCCACTTTGAAATCACTTACTTAAACAGTGCGGCTCAGTGGGGAGGATTATTAGTGAAGGAACTCCATATTGAACCACAGCAGCCAAATTTGGCCGAAGGGGAGAAATCAGCGGCCCACGAGACACATACATTTGATTGTTGGGACTTTCCGAAAACACACAACCAAACAAAAGCACTTAAGGGACGAGTGCACACGCTCCCATACGCACACCCAAACACACGTGCACACGGACCATGCCCCAAGGGACTGGAGTCACACTGATGCCGTCGCAGTCCCCCCGTGGCACTAGAACCAGGCACGGCATGCCATCTGGAGTTGGGAGGAGGGTTTGTTAGAGGGGTGTTGAAACCGAGTGGTACATGTTTCGACCGTGTGGCTGACCATCTGGCTTGGCATACTGTGTATCAGTAACTTTGAGCAGTCCTGCAAGAGAGAGGCAGAGGGGAGATGGATGGATGGAGACAGAGGGGTAGATAGCTGTAGGGTTAAAAGCAGCCAGAGCTCAGTGGCACCGATTTGATGGATGGATTCTGTATAGTGCTCGCTCTCTGTCTCTCCTCCTCTCACTCTGTGTGCTGAGAAGTAAACTCAGTCTGGTTTGAAACTGGCACACAAACTACACAATCCTTTACACCGTCTCTTTTTGATCTCATTGGGTGCTGTAAATGTTATTAGGGCTGCAACTACAAAATGTTGTCATCATCATTAATCTTCCAATTGTTTTTTGAGATTACTTGTTGACCTACAATAATAATAATATCAGCCTGTTTCAGCTCTGAGCAGTATTATCAAATTAATTCTGCAGCATTGGTAATATCTTTTGAACATTTAACAGTTTTTACTTGAATTTACTAACCTAGAAAATGGCTGTAAAGTCAGAAACAGGTCAAGTCATTTTTATATATATATATATATGTAGCCCAATATAACAAGTCACATATTTCCCTCACGGCGTGATACCGGCCTACTGATAAGGCTTATAAGTAATATCTCAATATTTTTAGGCTACTCAGTGATATAGGATACATATCTCGGTAAATGCATTTTCTCTAAAATAATATAGTAAATTCTCAAATTGTGCAAACATGATGATTTTGTACAACATAATGCACAGTTGTAGATAAAACTACCCAGCACTACATAAAGTAGTTATATAAAGTAGTATAAAGTATAAAGCAGTTAAACATCTACAGCAGTAAAATCCAACACACACATTAATGTAGCAGTAATATTAATCCAAAAGCATTTTATTTAATGGTAAAAAGCTGACAGAAGAGCTGGTGATACAAATTCAAATATCACACATTATTGACCAAATACCTCTACATCAATATTTCATCAATATTGTAGTGAAAACCATTTTGTGTTTTTACAAACAATGAGATTTTTGAGAAATACTCATTATCAGTAATGTGGATATAATGGCTATGTGGGTAAAGGCTAATAATAGAACAGTTAGAACAGTCTGGTAAGTTCAGAAAATTACATCACTTTACTGTACTGCAGCCTATAAAACCAGGAACTTACACCATATCTCAGTATCAAAAATCTATGACAATATCTAGTCTCATATCAAAATATCAATATAATATTGATGTATTTTAGGTGTTATAATGTCTACAGCATACAACGTCCTCTGTGCTTATACTCTCGATCTGGATAAGGAAAAATTTCCCCACCAAAAACAAAGAGAAATAAGAAAAGGTGTAACTGGTATGTGTGGTGTGGTGTGGATTGGCTGAAGAACTTGACCCCCTGCCTGTGGGAAGACTGCCAATAGCAGACAGACGCTCTTGAAGTGTGTGCAGCTCAAAGCTCCATGACCCTTTTCTTACCACACAGACTGAGACCCAGAGAGAGGAGAGAGTGAGAGAGAGATAAAAAGACAGAAAATGAGGATTTATCTTATGAGCCAATGTGTGGCCCGACTCATGTCTGCATTAAGCCAAGTGAGGTATCCACTTCCCCTTAATATTTTATAGTTTCCTTCAAAGAGGTCCTGCTGCCCGGACTAAGTCTCCGTATGGGTTCAGTGCAAGAATTCAGACTTCCTACCTGTATAGAGTTACTCTTCTCTTCTTTACTCATCTCCTTCCTCACACACTTTATCTCTGCAGAAGAGTGACTGCGCACCTCACCTGAACCCCTGAACAATATTCCCTCTAAAAACAGCCAGAGAGCGTACAACCAGACATATTTTCAGCAGGGTTAGATGAAGGGGGGGAAAAAGGACTCGGTCAGCATATTGAAGATTTCTAGTCGAACTGGCACGATGAGCGTACCGACAAGCAGATTTTTCACAACTTACAGCTCCTCAGACTGGCATTAGCACATGAAGGTCTGCTCCTTCTTTAAAAGCGTGAAGAAAAACAACAAGGAGTAATGAAGTAAAAAAAATATGAACTGTATGTATTTATGTTAGTGCCCAATTACTGACCAGTCAAAGGAACTGAGGGGTTTTTGAGAGACGGATGAAATCTGGTATTGCTTTAACTTCAAAGCCAGGAAAGTGTATAGAGTTCCTAAACACATCATGAATATTGCAAGATTGTAAAGTCACTCTTTCTGATCTGAAAGAGAAACTTTTGAAGAGCTCCACCCCACCTCCTCCAGCCCCCCAGCTTACAGTAGCCAAGCGGACGGGCAGTCCATTAACTATTTAAATGCACACAGAGATGTGAGAAGTAGTGGCCAGCATTTTAATGAAAAACAGAGAGCGGATTGGCTCCTGACGGGACCGCTCTGTTTCTGATTACCACTACTACAGCAGCACAGTTACATTTATAGGTCTGGATGTGATTAAACTTACATTGATATTTTCTTTTCTTTTTTTTTCAGTCTGTGCATGCATGCTCATTTTCTCCTTAACCAGATGTGTGGTGCAGAGCCTTCGTGGCAGCTCCATTTTTATGTCTGCAAGTCAAGACAGTGACAAAGTGCTACTAAATCCAAATAGGTCTGAGTCAAAGCCAAAGTGTCATCTATCCTTCCTATTTCCCCTGAGGGACTTCTCACCTATCCAGCCTTCACGGTCCTATCTTGGGCACTGCGCTAATAAGGAACACCCCGTATTTAAGCCGGGTGAGGCCCTGTCAAGGATTCTGCTTCAAGGCTGTGGATGCCTACATGAGGACACTCTGCCAGTTTGGGATGAGAGATGGGGGTTAGAATATATCACTCCTTCAGTCATTAACTGTTGCTACCTATAATTAGGAAGGGGACTGTGTAGCTACATGGGTCTAGATTGCTAAAGCAGTCAGAGCTTATTGTCATATTTTCATACGATACATGTCAAATCTGAACCATGTCTCCCACAACCTAGATTTGTATTCTACTAAATTGCTTTCGCAAATGCATTTAGGAGGAAATATAATTTTTGCTTCGATTTGGTTCACTGCTGTGACTTCCTCATATTGCACAAAAACTGTAGAGAGGAGTTAGGCCTGTTACCACAGCTACTTTTGTTGGACAATATGCTGTCCCAGAAATAGTTGTGATAAACATTTTTGTCATTTTAACGCCACTGAATGCCACTGATACAATGACTATATAATAGCATAAAAATGCAAGCACACCCTTTCAAAAAGCAATGAATTTTTAATTCAGACAGCACACAACAAGAGGCCAGAAAGTCCGACCAGAAATGAGCAAAATGTGTCTCAATATATTTTTTTCCTGATCATTTGACTTAGGCTGTAAAAAAAAACATTTAGGCCACTAACTAAACTAAATAACAAAGACAATCATCATCAAGAGCTTTGAGTTGAGTTTCCAGAAAATTGGCAAAAGAAAATGTATGTTACGATCCAATACTGTTAAATTAATATTAGGGCAAAATAAACTGTTGGTGGTGCTAATTCTCCAGTCCAGTCCAGAGGACAATGGAAAACACGCGGAAAACATGACAGAAATATGGCACTTATGTTTGTATTAATTTAAAGTTATAATCTCTTCATCGCTTCACACAGATTTTTTCATCTGTCGCCATTTTTCGTCTTTTCAGTGGTGCAGAAGTTAAAGTGATGTTTAAGTCATATGCTTCATGGAAGTCATAGTCATTAAGTTTGTCTCCACTGCACCTTGTCACATTTTGTTAATCGATACAACTTTTGCTTATTTTTAACTTTTTTATTCTCTGATGTTTCCACTTTTCTTTTTAAAAATACAACAGTGAACATTTTGTTAAATTTAGAGATACAAACTCCTTCAATTTCTCACAAAATGTATATGCTAATATAAATCAGATAAATATGCACATTATTTGCAGGTGAATGGATGCAAATCTACATACAAAGCAAAGAGATGTGTCTGATCTCAGAGCTCCAATGTGAATCCTGAGTTACTTCTTGAGCTGTCAAAACTCTAAAGCCTGACTGAAAAAGATGCAAAGAGCAGAAAGTTGGTTGGTCCTTGGAAGCAGTATTTGCACATCTTCTGAACAGCTGATGATGCCTCTCACCTTTTCATCTGAGAACAGAGTCTCAGCAAGTCTTAACCTCTCTGACTGTGTGAAATGACTGCTGTGATTAGTGCTTCTTTAATGGAGAGATATATATTGTCTTTTGTAATTTAAGGCAACAAGATACATCTAAAATACAGCTCTGTCCTTTATTTTCAAAGTGTCTGGCTCTTTAGTATTTTTACCCCTGAGACGCTGCAACAACAGCCACTTGAGTTCCCTCGGGCAGGGTGCTAAGTGGCTGAGAGGACTGGGAGAGGCTTGTGTAGAAGACTAAAGACATGTCTCTGTAAACACGCATGCATCTTTGCACTGCTCTCACTTCACACACAGGCTCTCCCCGGCACAGTCAATAAACTGTTTGTTTTAAGTGTCTCTCTCTCTCTTTCATTCACTCTGTGTATCCCTTGCTTTAGCTCTCTGTGCCCATGATATGAAACGCCTTTCTTTCTCTCTTTCTCTCTCTGCTCTTCTGAAGCAGTGCTCAATCTTGCGCTGCAGCGCAACAGGAAGCCGTTTAGAGTATAGTCCCCACCATTGTTCCAGTCTGTTTCTCTCAAAAAGCTTTTATCGCTTCTACTAAGCGCTCTGCCAGGGGAGAAACAAAGATTTGTTGATAGTTTGCCGCTGCTAAAAATTGCACCCTGGAGGTTCGCACACTTAACATGTGAAACATGTAATAAATTAAAAACGACGAGATGCGAGCTTGGATGATGGAGGATGTTCCTGTGAGTGATGACAGCAGGGTCGTGTACCGTGGCAGGGACGCTGCAGTTTCCTCTCTGTTATCTCGGGGCCCGCACTCGAGCTTTCCTGTTGCTCTCAAACTTCTACCTTTTCTTTTCTTCATTTGCAACATCTGTGCTTCATAGATACTGAGGAACATAGATGCATTATTGGGGTGATGTCATTATGTTCACTCTTGAAACTCCACTATGTAGCACAGTGTCGTCATAACATAATCTTTGCACAAAATATAAAGCAAATGCCTTGACTGAGCCACTGCATGCAATAAATCACTTACCAAAAACCTCAGAGACAGAGCTCAGCTGTGCAGCTTTTTGGCATAGTGTCCCACATTTGCCAGACACAACCATTACAAAATGAAATGGCTGTAAAACAATTACGAAAATTTACTGCACATCAAACACATTAAAAGAATATTCTTCCGATTTGAACCATTAAGTCAGTTTAAAAGCCACCAATAGCTGTATCGACGTATAATTTTAATGTCATTCACATGTGTAAGCAATAGACTGGCTTAGTCAGAGAAAAACACTGAAGTCCACATGAGGGCAGAAGCCTGAATTTTGTGCATATGTATTTGTTTGTAAACCATCAAATCAGTATGGCTATCACAGAGAAGCTCCCAAATATCTATTAAATGACCCAGTAACAAAACTTTTCTTCCATCAGTTATATTAACAAAATGAGGATAGGATGAGTAGACTTATAACTTGTTGTCTATCAGACATGAAATGCTTGTGTTTTTGCATCACTGAGAGTTTTTAAATTCAACCATTTAAATATTTTATGGGATACAGAAAACGTAAAAGAGAAAAGGCCCATCTCACTCTCTTGCTCGTTTTCCCAATATCTGGCTTGACAGACATCTAATGGACAGGCAGTAAAAGAAATCAAAAGCAATTAGGATCAGGATCTTTTTTTATTGGACCATTCAAAGAGTGTAGTCATAGATTTGTGTTTTCCACAGGATGAATATTGCTATATTTGTGCAGTTATGAACAAACATTGTCTTGTTAAGAATTTGTACAAATATTCTAATGAGTTACTCTGACACAATAATGCTCTTCACCAACTTAAATATGTATATAGATATTTGAGAGAAAAAAACAAACTCATACTGTCATGCAAGTGTGAAGAAATGTATACAACAGAGACTGACACACTCATGGTCAGATGGATGTGAGTGACCCTTGACCTTTCTTCTCTCGTCTTGTTCAATGCTTAGAGTCTAAGTCTGTTCCTTGACCCTTGCTTGGGTAAGCTGCTTTTGGATAATCAATGGACATAAGTTAATTGCCATGTCACAATGTCACATACACCACAGACTCACCATCGAGGACTATGTGTTGGGGGGGTGCAGTTGTAAGAGGATTACAGGGAGCAGATGTCTGTGTGTTTTGTTTTGTCTTTAGGCCCAGACAGGTTCAGGTCAGACCAGCCGAAGAAAAAAAGAAAAAGAAAAAAAAAAAATGTTCCTGAAAACTGCACATCTTGTTCTATTACAAGCCATGGTGTTCCCAGGTGCTGATAGTTACAGTAATGAAAGTCATATCATAACAACAGCGAGAGCATGTCGTACAGTATATGTTATCATGGGGGGTTAGAAAAATCACCCCATAACTTCAAGACAGTGCTACACTAACAGGCAAGCTATTTTTTTGCATAACATTACACTATAACCTTTATGTAAATAATTTAAAATGCTACTTGAATTATTCATCAAAAGTGGCTATAAAGCCATAGGAGCTCTCAATATGGCCGTATTCCTTTTTTTTTTTAATGTTCTTTACTGTAGTGACTAAATGTATTTATTGTAAAAGACATCCCAGCGCTGGTTCATTGATGCCTGCCCAAATGCATAATGTGAATATATATACAGTCCTGTGCAAGCCGTAAAGGCTCATTGGTGTTGCCACTATGTCTACATGTTGTGGTTGCACAATGTTAAGGTGGGTGCAGCTGCTTACAATGTGGAAAGATGCTATTAAATCTGTACTGTAAGAGAGGGCTGTGAGGGTATGGATTTTTTTCCTCACCATTGTGTTTTGTCTGTTATTTCCCAACTGCTGGAAAAGTGACAGGGTTAGCCTCGAAGTAAGCTGAGCAGGAAAGGCTACCATTAAGCTGCCGCTAACACTAGCATTGCACCTCTACAGCGTTGGCTCTGGTACGATCATATCCCATTCATATGTTTTGTAATCCAGCCTTGAGCTGCAGTGTTTTCGTAGACATAGTAAAATAACTGCACGATTAAATCCAACACCAAATGTCTTTCTGTCTGTCTGTACTTATTTATCAATTTTTCCATCTTGAAATCAGCTGTTGCTGTTATTAGCCACCCATTGGCAATTTCAATTTGCCTTGGGTTGAGTGTACAGACCAGTCAGAGGCTGTGTTTCTGACTTAGGTAACGCTGATCCATAGATATATTAGTAGAACGATGCACTGATCTCAATGAGATTGAACCTTCAAAATTTAAAAAAAAAATTAAGGTGATGAAGAAACTGTGCTTCACCCTGCAATAGGCATCACATGACCACAGTACTGCGGTATTATAGTAATGCAGTTATTGTCACAGGCCTAGTGGAGGATGTTTTTTCTTCCACTGGTCTCTATGTTATGTATCTGTCTTGTAGGGAGGAAGCAGCTAAGATTGATCTGTGCCTGCTCACCAGCGCAGCATGTGGGCCTGTGGCTGTCATCCTGGAGACAGCAGAGAGACAAAGAGCAAAATTTTAAATGTATACTATAGCAGCTAGGAGGCCACACAGGATATTACAGATGTGCGCCCAGTTTAAACCCCCAAACCTCCAGCCATCAACTTTGTAACATCCATCATAAAGCCCTCCTGTCCTCTCCATGTGATGAGGGATGTGGCTGAGGACAGACCTGAGCTGGTTGCCACAAAGGATTTGGGACCAGAGCTACCTCTCTGGGCCTGTACCTGAGGCAGGAGGCACCCAGCTGTAGCAAGCTTTTGTCACTCTGTCACCGTCTCTTTTCTCTGTGACTTATGTCCCCTCAGGCGTCTTTGGGACTCCATTACCTGTGCGTGTATTGTGGGAATGTCAGGACCGCCCTGTGTGGAGAGCGTGTGTCTCAGATTGATGGGCAGAGGTCTAACTGTGACCTGGCTGACTTTCACTCTTACTACAAAGACAGATTTACACTGTACAGGCATGAGGCTTTTGTGCACTATGGGAGAGAAGAGTGAGGTCCCTGGATACAAGTTGTAAAAAAGTGAGGCTTAGATGATTGATTTATGAACCTGGGCCCCCAGAGTTTCTTGAAATGAGCACCATGTCTTAAAATGAACATATTACAGAAAGAAAGAAGTAATGTAGCAAATGTTTGTAGTTTGATATTAAACAGTGTGATGGAAAGTAAGAGGGTTGTAGTTCAAAGTGGAGGGTGATTGTATACATATGTGTTGACATGAATGGGCCTCAGACTTTAATGGCAGAGCAGCAGTGTTGCACTGATGACTCCTGACCTAAAGCTTCAAATCAGTTTCCCTTTCCTTAGGAGCCAGGTTAGAGTTGGAGTGAGTTAAAAGTGTGCCATACAGTGAAAATTTAGACCACCGACAATTTAATACCAGCATCAAAAGCTGGAAGTTTTGATTCATCAACCAATGTAAAGTGGAGATGAGTTGCATCTCTCTTATTTGGTAAAATCTGATTTTTAAAAAAACCAAGATACTTTTATTGTAGTTGATTCTTCATTGTCCAAATAAACCCAGCTAAACTCAACTAAACTCAGCTAAATACCCTTCCATGGACAGTTTGGACTATTAACCATATAAAAAGGGCCCATGTAAAAAAATAAAAATAAAATAAAAATCAGTATCTGTTTAAGTGTACACTATATTTAGATTTTCACCACTTTATCTGTACTTTGCTGTTGGACAGCCCTTTACCTTAGCACTAACTTTTCTCATCTGTAGTACTTCCATATCCCTACGCACAAGAGCACCTACCTGTGCCCTGCACTCTATTACAATGCAGATCAGCAGTTTGGGTCAGAAAGATCAGACCGAAACCTAACTTTACTTTCCTTGATATTTCAAAGATGGTGCATATGTGTGTTTCTCCGTGCTGATCAAATAAAAAAGTGTCTTGGTTGTCACATACTGTATATTTCACCATGTTCAGTTGGGTGAATGGCCACAGAAGCTGTGGCTAACTGCACTGCATACAGACATAAACACTGTGCAAGATTGGTACAACTCTGTGTGTTTGCAGTTAGTAAAGATATCCTCCTGTGAACAGCATTTTGTCATCGCCGTCATAATCACTCAGTTTTATTTTCTTGTATATGTTGTCTCTTCCATAAACAGCTGGAACTGTGACCCACACAGCTGATCTGCAGTGTGATACAGTGCAGGACACAGGCAGGCGCGCTTATCCTCAGTTATTTGGTGGCAGAAAGGTTTCTATTCTGTGGGCTGCTGTTAGGTGTTTCCTAACAGCTTTTCTTAGCTTAACTTTCTCAGTATAGCTAGCCAGCTAACTTTGTCCGAACTAGGGTTCAGACATGCGGTGCAGAGACAAACACCCTTTTAAATGTATGTCAGACGTTTGCCCAGCAGGGATGTGAGCATTGATCTGCCTGCTCCCTTCACTCGTGATATGAGCCATGAGTTTTCTTGGCTGGTTGAGACAGTTGGAGGTTTCCGTCAGAGCGATAGTGGGAAGTGGTGGTGACCACAGCAAAGAGCTGGTGAGGATTCTCAGCATCCATCGTCCACTGCAATGTTTCATCATGGACATCGTCATATGCCAATTTGGACATTGACCAACTCTAGTAGTTAGCCTTTTATAATGAACATGTAAAAGAGGTGAGGCTGTTTTGTTGTATTGTTATAGTGATAATTGTAAGGGAAGTATGTAATGCACACATAATTAACATCCACAACACTTAATCAGCTTCTTCATTTCTTTTCCTCGCCGACATCAGACCTGCTGTGTATTCTGGTGTGCTGCCCGGGTAAACCGTGTTTAACTACCTTTTCTGGTAGAGGAATTCTTTCCACTTCCCCACTACAGCGTCTGTACACATCTAGTTGTCAGTTCACTGGGTTGAGGAGGGTAGTGTTTTTTTTCCCTCCAGAGAAGCAGCACAGGGCCCAGAGCAGAGCGCTGAGGCTTTGTAATCACTGTCCTGTCTCTGCCTCTGCATTTCTCTGTCTGTGTTTTCTGTTAGTATTGGAGCTGACAGGCTGTCAGTGGAGGAAGGGCTTTGAACCTGAGGGCTCCTCTCTCTACCAAAGGCTAATCGCTACTTCAGAACAGGGGACTGCCCCTAAACAAACATTTACTGCTGTAAAGACAGGGTCGGCCCCTAACGATGTAGGTCAGCAGGGCTTTTTACAGCAGGGCCTTTATGGAGACGGATGCCAGAGATGGACAAATAGCAGGACATTAGCTGTCAGCAGCACCAGCAGGAGCCAGATCTGGCCGCACTTTAATAGCTGTTTGTTGGTGGAGAGGAAGAAGCTCATAAAAGAGGAGACTCTTATCTTCTGTGGACCCTGTGTGTTTGTGTCACAGCCAAGACTGACCACAATGAAACACACGCAGGACAGTCCAGGCCAGAGATTGGATGGACTGGGACTTTGTCTGATAATTGCAGTGCATCCTGCTATCTGCATGGGCCACAGGGCTGAGTTATAACACCACACTGCCACAGGCGTCTTTACAGCGCACGCTACCGTACATGATTTGTCAACACAGTAAATACATCTTTCGAGCTGAGTGTAATGTAATGCTATGATTTTTTTCTGACAGCATAATCAGTTCATCCAACAAGGTTTTATTTGGTGACAGCACTGAGGGTCTTTCTCTGCCTGAGGAGCTGTGCTCTCCCACTCCACATGCTCACACCTTTAACGACTTCTTAAATGTCACAGAATGTCAGGCGGAGGGATAAAAGCAGAGGACCTCCTCCTGCTTGCCAGTGATCCTCGGTAGTTTTTACTATGCTACAGCGCTGCCGGGCAGGGCATATATGCACTCAGGTGTGGCCCAGATTTCACCGGACCGGCTGGTGACATGATTTAATGCACTTGCTACTAAGGAGCCGAGTAAGAAGAGCTTCTTGTCAGTGGAAGAACTCTGATTGAGCACAGCGTGTCCTTACAGATGTATCCTTTGTGCATGCGTCGTAGAAGAAAATCATACAGCACACGAAAGCTGGGCAGTATTATAGCCTAAAGTTTAACTGAAAACAGAACAGACGGAAACAGTTTATGTCACAGCATAGGGCTGCACAATTAATTGAAATATTATTGAAATCACAATGCGTCCAAGTGCAATATCCAAATCACAGAACCCTGCGATTTTTTGATAAGCGCAACATGTGCGACAAAACAGCATTATAATGAATTACATTAGTTACAGTTACATTACAACACAGCTACTCACTTGAAGGTGAGTCTTTAACTGAAGATGAGCAGCTTAGCTTAAGTCGAGCAGCTGTAAAAGTACGAATAAACATTGAACTTCCTATAAATTCTCCACAATAAAAGTCCCCCGTTAATGTGTTATTCAAAGGTTTTATTTTGAAAGTTTCCACCAAAAGTAACTTGACATGATGTCTATATGGCTTATAGCAAACATGACAGTAAAATACAGCAGCTACCTGAATGTAGAAACAGTGACACACAAGAGAAACTAAACTTCAAACCACAGAGATTATCTTATAAAGAACTGAGAGCTAGACACACAGTCACTTTTAGAAAGATCTTTCTCTCTGCTCTCCTGTCCAGACATGAGCTGAGAATCACAACACGCGCTTGTTCAAGAGGGAAAAAAGGTGGTCATCACGGGTTGGCCGTGATCAGCGATACGTCACTGTAGCCTGCTTGGAGGTGGGTCCAACTTGCTTTGGCCTCACAGACTAGGTCCATCTCGGGCACGACTTGGCACAGCTTGGCATGTTAAAAGTGATACTGGAAATGCAAATCATCACGGAACGGTTGCCTCATGTTACCCCAACATACACACAGAGCAAAGACAGCAGAAAGGCTGTGATGTAGACAGTAAACCAACTAACCTGATAAAGAAAAAAAGAAATAGAAAGAAAAGAAATATTTTAATCCTCTTGGTCTGCAGTCTCTCCTCCTCTGCCTCTATATTTTGCACAACCACAGAATGCTAGCTCAACTGTGTGGCCCTTCATTTCAAAATAAAGCAGCATGCCCTCTTAGGTTTAATAGATGATTAGCTGATGCAGGCTGATGACGAGGAACTCGGGGATAACTTAGAAAGATGAGTGCTCTTCCAGGCAACATGGTATAATCAGAATTCATACCATAGGGCAAATTTATACTAGTGTGCCTTCTATACTGTTTATACAGTCCACTCCTACAGCACACTTAAAGCCTTCCCTGTAGTGGGCCAGCTCCTTCAGAAACACCACAAAATTCTTTTATTTTTTTCTTAATTTCAGAAAGATTTAAAATTAGTGTAAGTTGACTGTGTGTTCCCTGGGGATTGGACCACTGCTGTGATGAAATAAGCATCAACTCTGCTCAATTTTCCATTGAGCTAACCAGGCAGCTCATCTCCATTAGTGTTAGTCTAACCAGCTCAGCTCTGGATCTCTTTAACTGTGATCTCGCCAGAAGCCAGCTGGGTGTTGTGTGTGTGTGTGTGTGTGTGTGTGTGTGTGTGTATGAGTGTAGTGTGTGTGTGTGTGTGTGTGTGTGTGTGTGAGTGTATGTGTGTGCCTGCACACGCTTGTGTGATTTTGTGAGAGCTCAGTACTCTGAGCCCTACAGCTGTGAGAGATCTGAGTGTAAGGCCATGATGGGGCTCCGTTAAGCTCAACAGCGTGAGCCTGTATCAATTACGCTGCAACAGCGATACGGACACAGCGTGCAGTCTTCAAAGACAAAGACTTATGACCGCCCAGCGTCTCCTCAGCTCCTCTGGCCACAGAGTCAGCTGGATAACCTTCAGACAACACACACTCAACTCAGGAGGAGAAAGACACAGAGCGACAATTTTTTATTTATTCTCTGATCCTGACCCTACACATTAGATGTCTTTGTGTTACTAATTTTGAACATTTTGCAATTAAATCATTTGAATATAAAGAGAGAACATCCTCTGACGGGACCCTCTCAGTGCTGTGCCCTGTGACCTGCCTCACCTCTTGGTAGAAACTCTCTGTGGTCCAGTGCTCCTTTGAACGTCATATGGATCTAGTTGCCAGGCTGGAGACTAGTGGTATAGATGAGCTATAATCCATGTAGGTGAATCTCTACGTCCAACCTCCTTTCCAATGCCTTTGTACCTTTGTTCCTCTACATTCAATAACGTTCCAAAGGCAAGCAGATGCCTTTGAGGACTAAAAAGTTTGAGAGATCCTGAAGGCAAAACTGTCATGCATAATATGTGTGGTATTTTCCTAGACTCCTGGTTAAAGAAATGACTGCCATATCAGCCAGTCAGCTGTGGAGTGTGTAGGTATGCGTGTGTGTACGGCGTGATAATGAATGAAGGTAAATGGCAGGGTATGAAGCACTTCCTATCGTAATTTCACACTTGTCAGCCCCTGTGAGGAAACTTCACCTTTACACAAGGATAGCAGAACAGGCCAGGCCATAGAAAACAGAGAGAATATGTCTTCATGTTGTGGGATAAATTCTCATATCCAAAGAATTTCCCTTGCAAATGCATCCTGTTCTCAGTTCCACTAAAAGAGTGCAGGATTAACACTCAAACACTGCAATTTAAACAATATGCAGTTTTAGTTGCCAGTTTTTATTAGACATTTTGATTAATACACAGAATGCATGGCAAGTATCATAAATGCATGAAATGAAATATGATTCCAGTATTACTACAGAGTGTCTTAATCACCTACCATTATTGTCTAAGTGAATATGGTGCTGTGTTGTGGGAGTTGTAATGAAGCCACCCAGTATTAACTCACAATATAGAGACAGGTGAAATAGGTTGAAGTTATCATATACATGGACAGTCACGTCTCACACAATGGGTCCAGTGGTATCAAATTCAATTGTTAAGCGGAGATCATATAAATAAATAACTGCTTAATTAAACCTGGTTCTTTAACAGCACCTTTACCACTTTAATGGAATTCATGTGAATTAGCTTTCATTAATAATCCTTGTGCATTTATGACTCAGGTCCACACAAGCGTTGTGGGATGCAAAGCCACTATGATGCCTGCTAGGAGAATACATCTGATACCCCCCAGCTTAATATTAGCCTTTCTTTATGAAGTTTTGCAGTGATCATGTTCAAATTTTTTTTTAAAATCAACAGAACGTCCGCACAGTTCCACAGTTCCCAGTTTTGATCGTTAATTTATGGAAAAGGAACACCTGTTGAGTATAATTTACTGAGTAAAACAAGGTTTATGCATTGTTTTATGTATTGCTGTATTGTTTAATACACCCCACATAAACATTTATCCTCAGCATAAATTTTAGCTGCAGTCTGTTCAAAACCTAACCTCGTACTTAGATTTCTTATATTCACAAACACATAGTGCTTACTCAAAGTTTTGCATCAAATGTAGTGCCAAATAGTCGCTTTTTGAGGATGCACATTACACATCTGAGTATTTCTCTGTTGGTGCAGCACCATCTGTAGAGCTCCTTACTGAAGCTCAGTTTCCTTTAAAAGGCAGCATACAGTATGTAACTGTAGCATAGATTCCAAACAGAAAGATCATGGACTCATCTTCATCACTACATGTGTATTTATTTAAAATCAAAATCAAATAAAATTAAAAAAAGATACTTGATAACTCCTTTGATACTATGTTCATACTATGGCAAAAAGAAAAAAAAAATCCTGGGCAAACAACATACACTGTACTAAAGTAATCCGTTCTCATTAAGTTAAAGTAAATATACATGGTTTTATTTATTCAATTTAATTAAACTTCAAATTTCTAGTATTTATTTTCAGAACATTTAAGCACTTGTGAACATGAGTTCTTTTAACTTGAAGTTTTTTGACTTGAAATGATGAGTTCAATGAATGAACTGTACAGATGTCAATCAATCAGATTTCTAAAGAAACATGATCAGCAGACTTTTGAGACAATTTAAAGTTGAAACTCTACTCAAAAAAACATGAGTGGAACTGAGCTGTGTGTCTCTAATACACTTTAAGATGAGTCATGGTTGCTTGTTTTTACAATAATGAAAACACTGAACCATGATGAAGATTAGGATTCAATCTGTTAATTAAAAGTTAATCAATTATAATGGTCTAAATGTTAAACGTTATAAATGTTTGTCGCTGCGACTAAACGGTTGTTGGTTCAATTTAATATCTTAAGCTTATTGAACATGTTTTCTCAAGTACAACTGAATTAATATCAAGTTTATTTGACCAGAAATGTTATTTGTAGTTTTGTTTGTTTGATGTAAATCATTACAAAATTACTTAAACTTGTCTTTTAAATTTCAGTCAAATGAAATTTTTGAGGCAGCTTGTCCAATACTTTTTTTAAGTTAATTTTTTCTTTTTCAAATTGACAAAAAAGTGTTTTGCTTGGCCAGAAAAACTGAACACTGTCTGGTTTTGCTATGAAGGAATGAAGGAGTGCTTAGATCTTTTTTTCATAGCTATGGTACCTTTGATACTATAATTAGTGGATATCATTTTTAAAACATGGTATTGAAAAAGTATCAATACTTTTGTCAACCTTAATTTAATATAAAACAGGTTAAAAAATAGGATAGTGATAAAAATATGCCAAAAGTTTAAAAAAATCCAATTAAGTGATCTAGTCACGTCACATTCTGTCTTTCTAATATGCCATGTCTGTCAGGAAGCCTGCAAGTGGCACTGCAAATGTCTTTGTGTGTGTGAGAGCACGAGAGAGACCGAGCAGAGAAAAGGAAGGGGTGAGTAGAGGGAGGATATGAGAGCCTTCTCGGGGGACCTTAAACAAACTGACTAAAGTGGTCCTGTTTTCTGATCAGGCACAGAGAGGAGAACACTTAGCACTGCTGGAGACACTCTAAACAGCCACTGAGGAATTAGCCTGTTACTGGGAAACTTCACAGCTCCTGCACTGGGCCGTGTCCCCAGCTAAGTAATACAGAAAATAGAACAGGCAATAAACAGTAACAAACAAATGCATATATGCGCACACCCTCACTCCTGCGTACACATGTGCATAAGGACGTGCTGTATGTATGCCAATAAGCACGGCGCTCACGATAGCTGTCTCAAACCAGCACAGATAAACACTAAAACACACACAACACAAGATGCCATATGCGCTACGGCCTCTCTGAGGAAAAGCGGCAGATAATGAATGGGCCCCTCACAAACACTCCAGAGAAGTGTCGCGAGTGACTTGAGACAAGGAAAAATATGTTTTCACTGAGGAAAAGCGATGACCTTATTCCTTCTCCGTGTTCAGTATTCTTTTGCCTGCATCGCCAGGTTCGGCCAAACAAAGATGAGCTTAAATTTAGGCCCCATGATGTCAACACAAACACAGGATAGAAAGTTCATGTTTAATTAGGTGTCCCCCCTTTTCTAAAGTTCATTTCAATTAGTCCCACCTCGGCCCTACTTTCAGGTCTCAGTGATTTGTCAATGCCTCAACTTCTATGTAGCGCAGTGTGGTCACAATGCAGCATGTAAATGTGTGTATGTGTGCGTATGTTTTTGCATGCGTGTCACTGTTTATGTTTGTGTGTGTGTGACCTCGACAAAAAAACAGGGACTCCTGTGCCCTTGACATTTCCTTCTTGTTCTTATGATGAATTGCAGGGGTTATTTACGAGTTCATAGGAGAGATTCACAGATCCCTGCTTTGTTCCCAAACACTCGCAAAAGAGTGCAGACACATCCATAAAAAGAACAACTGCTCTGGAACTTTCACCGTCATTCCTAATTGTTAAACAAGAAATGTTTTTCTCTGAGCTCATTTATTCCATCAACTGGAGAGCTAGTTAGAAATGATAAATCTGCTCTAAATAACCTCAAACTATTTAAACAGTTATAAAGGACATTTTTTAGGATGTTTGCGTTAATAAAAACTTTATCAACCAATCCGTTTATCTACTTTGTTTAACCTAGAAATTTAACATCATTATTTCTATTGCTGGGACATCATCGCTTTGATAAAAATGATTTAGATGAGGTGTTTTTGAGAAGACTTCAATATATTTTGTGTATTGGGTTTTTACTACAGACCATACTGTACATATGTGCACATGGTTCAAACTGTTGGTCAAAGCTTAGGTTATTGTAAAATTATATTTTAAAAAATTACAGACAAAAAGGCCACAACAAAACTGGAATAAATAATAAATAAAGAACAAAAAACACACACGAGGTAAATAGTAAAAACCATAGAAAGGAAAAGAAAAAGAAATAAAATACAAAGTAAAAATAAATACATCAATTAGAAAAAAATGACCTGTTAAAACCTGCAGTACCACATCACCCACATCACATTAACTACAGTCCCTCACTCTGTCACATATGTAATTCAATATAAGGGAACTTAACATGACTTAGCGAAAAAGTGTCATTACATTTATCAAAGAAACCACCAACTGAGAACTGAATCTTTTTCTGTCTGATAAAATATCTCTTAACCAGGGGGTATGAGAGGGAGGTTTCAGTGGTCAATATTAAACATCTGGCCAATAGGGTTGAACAGGCTGTAAATAGAATAATAATTGTTAGCATGAAAGTAAAGCATATCAGCAGCTGAGTCACTGAATGCTGTTTTAATAGATTTGCATGAATGTTTTTACTCTGTTTTATTTGTGAACCACATCAAACTGCCATTCCCTTGTGACTGTTTCTGATATTAGTTTAAGTTTGAATTGCAGGTAGCAAAACAAGAGCAATTTAAATAAATTCTAACTGTAAAATGTCTATATTCTAAACCAAATATTTCAGAGGAGCAGGCATCAAGAAACCTGCAGACGTTCAGAACAATACATCACCGGCTTACTGTATATAAGTACTGCTGGTTAGATGGCCCATATGTCCTATGTAGGATCCTGAAGGTGTACTATGTCTCCTCTGTCCATTTCGTGACACCCTCACGTAAGCCGATCAATCAGCTGTAATGAAACCCATCAGGTCACCTTTGAAATTTATCATTTTTTTTGTGTGCGTAAAATGAAACGCCCCATGATGGTATGGAAGCTAAATTTAGATTACCTATATGCTAACATATCTCTACCCCTCCTCCCCTTGAAAAGAGAGAAAAAGAAGGTTTATGAATTATGCTGAGAGTCTGTATGCTTGTGTGCTTCTGACAGGTAATATCAAAAGCCTGATCTTTTGACTGTGTCCTCCTCTTTTGTCCCCCAGTCATACAGTTTGTAGCAGTGCATCTAAATTTTTAAGTCTAAAAGTTTTAAAGGTAAACATAATGTTGCTTTGTTGCTCATCAGCAAAAAAAATAAAAAATAAAAAATTGAGCAATCACCTGACTGACTTATCTCTCTCACCCTGTGCTGTGCTTCCCTCTGTGTGTCTCTGTCGCTCGCAGAGGTTTGAGGTGCTTAGCATCTCTTGTTTGCACACAATCCGTCTGTGATTATTGCCCGCTCCAGGCTTCATGCACAGTGATGCGTCTTTTCACAAAGCAGCTTCATTTGCATAGATTTTGCCAAGAACCTCTCAAATCTTAAGGAGTGCGCTTAAAGACGAGTTAAAGATGAGCAATCATGACGACAGATCGCCTTGTTTGTGTTAAAGGCAGGCAGTATCACTATCAGCTGAGTGGCACACATTAAATTGGCTCTTCTAGTCAAAGGAGGCTCACAAAAAAACTTTTATGAATTTGTTTTGATTCAGACGGGAGGATTTACAGCACTTTAGTAGATTTTCCACAACAGTTAGGGCTTTTTTGAATAGTCAGGCCAAACTGCAATCAAGGTCCGACTATACGGTTCATTTTCTGCAGATGGCACACAAAAAGTCCTTATTCGGGCATTTGCAAAGAAATAAGCTTTTCTTATGTGTTCGTTGATTTGTTTATTTATTTCTTTATTTTGTTGTTGTCATTTTTTTCTGCTGATCACAGCTGCTTGGGTCCCACCATGCAGAAAGGCCCAATATGGCTCTGTCTGTAAATCGGAGTCCGGGGGCCACAAGACAGAAAACAGGGGAGAACCACCCGGCGAAATTTAGCGCACGATGGCTCCCAGCGGGCATCATTTGGGGACCGGAGAGACTCTTTTTTCCTCCGTCTCTCTTTCGTTTTTCCTGCATGGTGAGCAGGTTGGAAGGCTCAACCCTAACATTGCTGCTGACACAACCACTCAGGGACGGCTGTAACAGCTCTCTTAGCATGGCACCTGTTATTGAGCCGTCAGACAGAGAGGGAGAGAATGAGAAAAGGAGCGTTGGAGAGGGAGGGAAAGAGAACAAGGAAGGGAGAAGGAGGTAGGTGTGAAAGCGGGAAAGAGTGAAACTCAATTGTAATTTCAGGGCTGTCACAGTTCTGAGAGCCGGTAATTCTGCTGCCGTATCGGTGAGCGGACGTACTCGAATGCCTCTCCGTGCTGAGACTGATCTCTTCTCTCATTGCCGGGACTACCTAAATTTACACATTCATCACGGAACAGAATAAACAAACTGATTATAATTAGATTCACATCAGGCTACTTTGTAAACAGAGAGCAGAGTATGTGTCTGTGTAGTGGTCACACTCCTGCTTCTTCTATTTTGCTGTCGTGTTTCTCTGGTTTAACACATTTTCTTCTCTCTGTCTCTGTTTTAATGCAGCTGAAATTACTTGGACAATCCAGAGTGCCTTTTATGCAGCTTTTTTTCATTCGTCTTCTTCCTCTGAATACAATTGGCTTTTGGACTTTCTTAGAAAAATGATACATAATGCTTTCATCAAACTAATAATGATTATAAAGACTCTCTATGTCTCAACCCTTACCAAGATAAATGACCTACAGTATGATAAAAGAAGTGGTAATAACAGAAGATGTACTGTTTTCAGTAATGTGTTTTTTTATTGTAATTTATTTTCTTTTGGGATGATGCCAGGAAAGAGAATGGAGGCATTTAAAGCCTCTGGAAACTCAAATCGACAAGAGCCTTCTAACCATGTAATTTAAGGTCTTTTGTACATAATAATAAGCACGTTTAAGTATTAGAAATTAGTTTTAATTCAAATTCGAAATATTGCTATTTAAGTTTTTGTTCACTTTCCTGTGTTGGGATTTAATTGCGTGTGCTTGTGCTCAAACATTTATTACATAAATTGCGCAATTAGTTCCACAAATTCATAAAAGAAATCCATGTCAATTGCTGAGTTGTTCCACTCAAACGGGCAACAAAACCTCCCTGCTCCTGCTGGCTTCATCTGCCTCTCTGAGTCTGAGCCAATTCAACAACAGGGAGCTGAAGCCGTCATATCGCTCCAGACTCCTTTGACAAAAACAGCAATTTTACCTCACAAAAATCGATATCGGTAGGAGTGTATGCTATATTTAGAATATTTTCATATACAGATCCTTCCCTTCTGGTGCAGAACTGAATCCGCCATCCATGCTCTCTTCATAGCGACCAAGATTCAGTTGAAAAAATCTGTAATTTTAACTCACAGGACACTGGTGTTGCTGGTATACCGCCACCTCAATATGTGGCAAGTAACATCGGAACTAATGTGCTAAAACACCAAAGTCACGCAATAACACAAACAAAATAACTGATTGAGCCAGCGATACACCAGCAACTCCTGTGTTCTGCCAGGCAAAATTATTGTCTTTGTCAAAGAAATCTGATGCTGCTCTTTGAAGAGAGGACAGATGATGACTTCAGTTAACTGCTAACTGGAAACTAGGTTTTCTAAAAGTAGTGAACATTTATTTTCACTCAGAGCTTTGTGAATGCTTAATGAGACACTAAATGTTGATATCATATATGCATTTTTCCTATTTAAAGCCATATTTCCAGAGGCTTTAAAGGATTTTTATTATAGGTCAAATATTTGTTCATGGTAGAAACAAGTACTGGCAAATATGGAGGAACAAAAGAAAGAAAGAAAGAAAGAAAGACAGAAAGAAAAACACTTTGGTTTATTTCCTCTCTCAGCCAGTCATCAGAGGTACACAGCGAGTAGCTGTCCATTGAAGCAAAGCAGTGGCATTCCTCTGCAGAGCAATCAAAATGGATTAAACCAAGCACGCTCCAGCTGCCTCCACGCAAATCAGATATGCCTGTGATGATGATAATCAATCCATAATAAAATAACAAAACATAAATCTGATAGTGTTGTTCCAACAATTTTAATAACATAGATTTAAATATTGCCATGTGCACTGGAGTGATTTATTGATGAAAAAGTGCTATCAAGCTTATATACACCCCCCGTTTCTGGTGGCCCGCCAATAATACCATTAACTGCATTGTTCAAACTCATTATGTGATGAGAAACACAATAATAATCGCAGGACTACAAACGCACAATTTCTCCCATTGAGCTAATCACTTTTCCTAGCATTATTAGTCTCTCTTCCTCCCTCCCTCTTCTCCTCTTTCTCCCCCTTCTGCTCTCTTGCTCGCTTTGCCATAAATCCTAAGAGAGGCTGCTGGTGTATAAATCCCTAGTCCTGAATTAGTATTGTAATTTCTGGTATCCATGCATGCTTTGCCAGCGCAGACCCCGGAGTTATTAATCTGGGGGGACAGGTGCCATAGAAACAATATGCTGAGCGGTTGGCCTGAATACTGGGCCGACCCCACCCGTGCCAAAGCCCTCGGTGCATTCAATTAGAATTACAAGGTATGGACCAGAGCCCAGTTTGAGTGAACATAAAAAAAAAAAAAAAGAATCTGAAAGCTGAGGGGATTTTATCATTGTTTTATGTTCTTATGTTTTTATGTCATGTTTTATCACCACAAGTTAAGTTTAGATTTAGATTTAGTTTTTTTCAAAAGATCTGTCATATATAAATAAAAAGACATGACAACACACTCAGGGTGGGCTGCACCGTCAAGGATTCATTTTTAAACCTGATTAAATCATGGTTTAAATTTAAATTATGCTGCACCAAAGTTTTAAACTCATTTAAAATTAAGAAAGATTAAATTTAAACTTCTTTAAACCTGTATATTAACCTTGAACCTACACTTCAGGAGGTTTAACTTTGAAATAGCTGCCTTTTTGAGTTTGATTGAGAAAAATAATCAAGTTCTTCAAACAAAGTTAACAGACAGACACACCACAATGGAGTTTTATGATTTATCTTTGTTTCACTCAAGATATTAAGAACTTGTTCCTCGAAGGAGGAGAAATTAGAGCTTCTCTGCTGAGCTATTATGAGGAGGCTAACTATACTAATGTTTTAGCAGAAAATGCAATGTTTATTAACTTTTTAGCTCATGAGCAAACATTGTAACGTTTTGGTAACTTTTCAGCTATGTGGCTAACAATGTAACATTTAATTAGGCCATTCTGTAATACATACTAGGTTTCTTTATTTCATTAAGGTATGCAGGCACTTCCATATGGATTAAATTTAATTTTGGTTTACATCAGGAATCTTGGATTTAATTTAGAGATTAGTTTTTAAATTGTGCAACAGAGCTCTGCTTAATTTTAATTCTGGATTTACTCATTTCAAATCTAGTCTTGCCAAACTCTGATTAGAACAAATCTTGGATTAAATTAATCTTTGTAGCTACTGAAGAATGGCCATGTTGCCTCTGTTGACATCTCTGAGCGTGTGAGCTGAGTTGTTTTTTGGAGTCTCATAATGTGTGATATCGTGTGGTTTACCACCTCTCTGATAGAAAAGCTGTTACACTGCACATATGGCCCACTGACAAACATGACAGATGAAACACTTTGTTTGCCTTTGTTTAAGCACCGGCTCCTCTCCTAATACAAGCCTTTTAAGTGATCAAAAAGGCCCGGCGATATTTGATGTTGTCTGCGGCGAGAGAGGAGGGGGAGGCAAAGGAAGTGTCATCCAGTGATATACAGCTCCAGTCCTCTGTCACACAGCGCAGTGTCTGCTGGGAAATAATCTGACATCTTGTGCTCGACACATCCAGGCGATGAGTAGCGAAGGAGGGAGGAAAAAAAGGGAGGCGGGGGGCAGAAGAGATAGAAGGCAGAGAGTGATGGGACAAAGAGGCGAGGGAGACGAGAGAGGCCGAGGAGAGAGAGGACACAATCAATTCAGCAGCCCCGTCTCCATCATGTCATCGCCTGTCAGCATAGATTTAAGAATAAAGCTTTTGAGAGACCTTCCAGAGCTACAGTCTGATCGATGCTCTGGAAATGTTGGCCCAGATGTCACTGACACGCATCACACGGCTGCTCAAAACACAACCGACCCTTCTGTGAGCGTGTCACCGGGAACTACCGGAAGTATGTAGTGGGACATGGCACACTTAAACCATCCACATGCACGCTCTTCCACACACCATAGAAACTAGCTAAGCTGATAGCACCGTGCCCATAACTTGAATACACCAATGGAGACAGAAAACTGGAAGTGCCTATGGGCCAGACCATTAGAGAAAACAGAGAAGCAAAGATGAAGATATGGTGACGGGGTGAATAAATCGAGTCATTAAGCATGTGTTTGTGGGAGCCTGGCTCCCATATGACAGCGCAGGGTGGCAGGATGCTTCTGCCGCCGCTCCCCCGTAAACAGACAAACAGATTGGCTCGTTTGCCTCTCTCCTCTGGGCAGCTTTTGCCTCCTGCTTTCTGGGGAACACTTAGGACTTTCCTCCCCTGGGTCTCCAGAGAGACTGCTGCTTGTGCCGTATTTCAATTTATGGCATGGCTTCTTTTAATTAATCTGCACCACTGTCAAGTGTCAAACTAATGTTGAAAGCAGATCTCAACCAATTAAGTCTGTTAGTAGCTGCAATTCAAGATGTAAGTGATTTAATTAAAGTGTTCACTGATCAAAATGTTAAATAATTCAAAAATGTTTTAGTCACAGAACTGTTTGCATGTTTGTTGCTTCTTACTTTGACTAATTTCCCTCAAAAGAGCAAACTACACTGTAAAAAATCATAAAATTTACTGGAATCAACTAACCTTTTCTCCTTAACTTAACATAAATATACAACTTTTATTTATTCAAGTTAATTTAACTTAAATTCTTGTATTTATTTTGAGAATACTTCAGAACTTATAAACTTGAGTCCTTTTAACTTGAAGCCTTTGGACTTGAAATAATAATTTGAAGAAATGTACTGAATAGTTCAGCCACCACTATGTGAGAATTAAAATGCTCCTTCTTTTTTATAGTTTGAAGAAAACATATGATGAATAATCGCTGTGTGTCTGATACATTTTTAGATAAATCATGGTTGCTTGTTTTCATAAAAATGAATAAACAGCAAAAAAATATGATGGTTAACATTGAATTCAGTCACTCCCACCTTACACTTACATTTAATAACTTTATCGGGAGCATATTCACATCTTGTCTTTGTTTCAATGCTTGGACAAAGTAGCTCCAACACGAGCAGCTGCAGCTGTAAGTTCTTTGTGTGAAGTGAAGGAATGACTTTTCAAACTGAGATTTTTTAAATTTGTTTTTAATGTTTGTCAGTGGCTGTAGAGTTGTTGATTCAACTTCATATCTTGAGCTTATTGAGCATGTTTTTTTTTTTCAAATACAACATAACTAATATCAAGTTAATCACTCAAAAAGGTTATTTGTTTTAAATCATTACAAAATTACCCCAACTTGCCAACTTTTCAAATTCAGCTAATTTAAGATTATAAGGCAGTGCAGACACTAACTTTTTAAATTTAAAACATCATTTATTTTTACAGTGTATGCAGCTCTTTTTTGTAGCCTGCAAGAGAGATAGAGCCATATGAGTCAACTGCCAAACAGTTTCTCAAATGTCATAAAGTGAGCGTGAACTGTATTACATATTGGACATGTCATTGTCCTGTTTTGCTTCATAAATAAGTTGGCTTGTGGTTGTGTTTTGGCAAGCGAAAAAGCTCTATGTCTATCTCTTCATGGTCCATGCACTCTAAATGTTGTTTTTTTATTCTATTAAATAAAAAAAATCTTTTCCTACATTTTCCAAAAACCATCAGGTCATTTATATCCTCAAACTGGCTGAAATGTAAGTAAAACTCCAGGCTCAGATGTGCATACTTGTGGCTTCCTGCTGACCCAGCCGTCTAGGACATGTGCCGTCAGTTCTGACAGGAACCTTTTCTTCATGTTTCCCGTCACTGTCTGATGTCAATTGGCAGGTGAAAAAAAGGCCATTAAAAATAACCATTAAGATGTGTTTATGTGGGCAAAATGACTATATGCACCATCTAAGCAGCACATGCAAGAAAATAAATGAGAAAAAGCTGCAGGTAAGAACTGTGATGCACAGTTCATGTTTGCTTTGCTTTTTTAAAACAGGTAATAATGCTTGAAACACATATCAGATGGTTTGGACTTTCAAAAAAATCTTTGTCAAAAATATTTTAGTGACCTTATAATAACAATCCAGGACAAAAAGTGTTAAAATGTGTATCTGCCAGAAGAGTGGAACAAACTCTTCTCTGGCCAGCGGAAAAAAGAAAACCACAGTGATTCCATCTCTGCAGCACAGAGGGGAAAATCTACCTCTGAGTTCAAAACCTCGCGAAAATCTAGAAAAAGAAGACTATACAGTTTCATAGATGAAACTGAGATAAAATTGTCTCTTTTTCCCTCTCACCGTACGTCTCCGTTTGAGACACAACTGCCTTTCTCCCTTTCTTCAACCCTGTTGCTCTCTCTTGTCTTTTGATTTCAGTGTGGGGGGGCAATCGTTACGTGAGTGATGGTACCCATCAGCGTAGTGCATGTGTTGTAAAACTGTCAGCCACTGACAGATTGACTGACGTGGTCAACCCTTCGATCACCACCGCAGAGAGGGCTGGGTTAGAGGGAGAAAGATACAGAGCGCAGAAAGGAAAAAATGAGGAGAAACAGGTGCATGTAGAAAGTTGTGCTTTATTTTGTTTTGTTCTGTGAGCACTGATCAAATCTGGCACTAAACTAAAACCATAAAACAAACATGGTTGGTTTTAAAAGGGATGCAAAAAAAATACTGATATATAGAGAAGGAGTGTTCCTGTGTAATTTCCAACAGCTGTTGATTCAAAGGGAAAAACTTTATTTGGTCCAGATGGTCTCAGTCAGTGGCAGAATGAGAGAGCTGACTTCATTGGCTCCAGCCATGTGTTTTTCCTCCTGATAGAAATTAAAATGGTCGTTCGTTTGTCACCGCTCACTACACAGCTTAAAATGTAGCAATGAAACGTTCCTTGGCGATAATGCACCATAATTACTCAAACGCCTGTTCTTTATCTGCAGCAGAGGGAGGACAGAAGGAACATTTTCCTCAGATGAGATTTTAAAACCCAGAGAGCTAAAGACACAGCGAAAGATGAAGCAGACAGTCACAAATATTCTTTTTGAGCGAGAGAGACGTAAGTGTGTCATCTTCTTGCTCATCAATGGAAACGACAATTCATGTGTTATGTGACCTTTTTATTCAAACAGAAACGGTAGAGAAGTTCACCTCAATAAATAAATGAATAAATAAATGAATCAATAAAATAAAAAAATACAGATTTTTTCCTCTGCCTTGTTGTGCTCTTCATCCATCTAAATTGTTTTGGTGTGCATTGCTGAGTTTTGGAGATGCCTGCCTTCTCTTAAATATAATGGCACTAAATGGCACTTCGCTTGTGGTGCTCAAAGAAATACAGAAATACATTTGAAAAATGTACGATTCAAACTACTCACAACAAGGTCTGTGGATTATCTTGAGTAACTAGTTCATGCCTGAAAAGAGACACTGATGTTGAGTTGTATTTTTTTTATTTGTATGTTGTATTTTAAAAAGTGTATTTTTAGGTGCTTTAAGCACCACAATTTGAGTGCCATGTAGTTCCATTATATTCAAGAGAAGGTGGACATCATTTCAGTTCAATTCAAGTCAAACTGCTTTATTGGCATGACATAACACATATTGTCAAAGCAATCCTTTAGATATCGAAATGCTACATATACTTTAAAAACACGTACGAAAACAGACTAAAGCAAATAACATAATAGAGCAAATAAACGCATTACAACAAATACACTTACAGAAAATAAATATATTACAAGAGAAAACAAATGCCACTAAACACATCAGTAACAATGTCTTTAAGTTAACCATCACTCACTGTCCCTTAGCCTATGACAGGCAGGAATATAGACTGCTACTAACTCACAGCTGGTTGGTTCCTCTCCTAGCAGGTTTGGAAATTTGTCATCATCTGATAAGTTAAGAAAACTTTTTGAAATCAATTTGATTTTTTTTCTCAAATATGTTTATATTTTTCACATTCGCTGAGGAAGTGCACCTGTTTCAGGTTCACTGAGGATGCAGTGATGGCACAGCCTTTGCTCTGCAGGAGGCTTTTCCTGTTTCTCCACTATTCATTCACCATATTGTGCTCACTCAGTCTCTGCGACAGATATCTCCAAAATTAAGCAACGCACACCAAAACAATCTAGACAGATAAATAGTGCTACAAGCCAGAGGAAAAATATGTATTTTTGATTTGGGGGTGAACTGTCCCTTTAATGGTAGTTTCTGGTGGGTGAGCTTGAGTATCTTTAACCTTACACGCTAGATGGTTTGTCACACAGAACCATCTGTGAAGGCGTCCATAGAAACTATTAGGAAAAGGGTGAGCGCTTTCAAAAAATACTTGGCAGGGGTTTGGATTAACCATCGGTCGTGTCTAACACGGGCTAACTTCAACCAATCAGATCAACTCATCGAATTGAAGCCAAAGCCGGACGGAATAAGAGGGAAAACATCTTTTCCACTGATAACAGCTTTCAGTGCCGTTCTTTGCTCTTCTTTCAGTGCAGAAATACTCTCCAGTTGTGATATAACTGATGCTATCACAGTATCTACGCTAACCTCTTCAGGAGCTGCCATTATTTGTTTGAGACGAGTCAATTTTCATGGACACTTCTCGCTGTTGGTGCACATAAAACTATGCCCGTGGCTGCCAGTAGTCCCTCTGAGGACGCTGTGTGGCTCGTACCCCCTCTGGTGCAGACACAAACTGATAGCTTGGAGCGTGGCAAGATGGGTTCTCGCAGGATCTCATGATCTCATGATCTTGCGAATCCAGCTGCCTCGCAAAGTAAGAGTATCTCTGCCTCCAACCAGATGTTACAAGCTGTAGTGGCGTGCTGAAGCAAGTACCAGGGATGATGATAAATGTATTTATTTTAGCAGTCTGATGGGTATTGATCTCAGCGGCTCCTCCACAGGCTAACATTATGCGACCCTGTAAGGGAAGGAAGTGGGCGGCTCTCTAACATCACACACATCTCACACCTTACAAATGAGGTGAAAAATGCACCATTGTGGAGGCGTGGAAAGGTTAACGGTGGCCTCCGACTGCCAGTTAAACATAAAATCAGTCATTTATCGGAAATAAAAGTAAGAGTATCTCAGCAGCCACCGTTATGGAGATGAAAGACCAAAGCATGACAGAAGTTGAGTCACGGCAGCGTGAAACTGACACAAAGCAGAAAATATGTCCACATGCTGTTTTTTTTTTAAGGCTGTGCTACACATCCAAAGGCGCACATGAGTAGGTTGAAGAGGTATGGGCACGAAGAAGTGAGGCGTAGACGTGACCTGTGGTTGTTTGACTCAAGCATCCACTACTACATCCGTTCCCCTGTAGGACCACATTAACCGTGAGTGCTGCTCGGTGAATCATGCAAGGATATTCTGAATGTTTGACTGTGAGTGGCCTAAACTCAGCCGCAGGCTGAGGCCAGTCATAATGCTTCGTGAGAAATATCACAGGCCCTCATTTCTCAGCTCAGTTTCAGTTTCTGTCTTTTTTCTTTTGATCTCCTCTCAACCTTTCTGTGTTTAAACGTTGACAGATGATTCATTGAGCTTTTTTTGATGCCTGCTGAAAATGTCAGCTGCTGAGGTCTATAGACAGTTGCATTTGTCTCTATTCTTTTTAAGAGTTAGAGTAGTTTATCAATAAAAAGTATTTTTGCTGGCTCTATAAAAACGTAAGCTCTGTTCACTTATTATCACTGACTTATTTAAAGGATTGCTTCCATGCATTCAACTCCAGAAAGTGTTTTAGAGAAGACATTTACATTTAGATTTTTTACTATTGTATATTAGGCAATTCATAAACTAATTAAAACTATTTCCATTTTTCATGAAAGATTGATTGATCAATTTCTATTAAATTAAACTTGAAAACAATGAAAAAATAATCCTCATTTTGGCAGCATTCAGAATAAAAACAATGAAAAAATTCAGAGATACTCTAATTTGCAAAGAAATTCACTTTTATGTCCTTTAAATACAACTTAAGTGTTTTAAAAAGCATATTCATCTCCACAGTCATACTGATTTTTTTTTTTTACAAGAGCTTAAAGGAAGGAGAGAAAAGTGATGAAAGCATTTATATCTGACACACTTTTTTGCACAACTTGTTTTAAGTAAGTATGTGTGAAATTTAATTAAACACGCTTTTATGGCACAACATAAAAAAAATCTTAGTAGAGAATGATGAAATGGAAGCTCACTTTGCACTCAAATAAAAAAATTAAAGCATAACCAAAAAAGGACAAAGACAGGAAAACATTAGTCTCATTTGAGCTCTTCAACAATCACTGAAAGACCTTCGCTTCACAGCATGTTTGGCTGTGCAGAGACTGCTAAACGGCCGCAGATTGTGAAACACTAAATGAGTGCGGTGCCGCTCTCATTGTGGCTTGGTCTATAAACACAGGATCTTATTGGGTAATCCGTGTCTCCACTATGGTTTCTTTAACAGTAAATTTACCCAGATGAACTTCAGAGAGCTTTCTACAAGAATCCTAAAAATATACACAGAGATAATAGCAGTAGTCCTTGACTGACTACCAATATTAATAGGGAATTAACAATAATAACTTAAGAATTTTGGGTCATGACTCATGAGTGCAAAGAGTATGAGCAGGTCTGACCCAAGTGTCTGCCTCAATGCGCTTCAGTTTGAGCTGAAAAAATAAAGGAATGGTGACCTTAAAGAATGATGACTAACAGAGAGTTAATACTCCCTACAGCGTCACAGAATCATACTTGACCCCTGTGTATTTACGTATATGTCTCTGTTAGGGGAACTAACAATCATTTTCATCATCAATTAATCTGTTGATAATTGTCTCGACTCATTGATTAGTCATTTGGTCTAAAAAAAAGTCAGAAAATGGTGAAAAAAGACTGTTAGCAAAAGATGTTGTCCTCAAATGTCTTGTTTTGTCCAAAGCCCAAAGATATTCAGTTTACTGTCATAAAGGAGTAAAGAAATTAAGAAAGAGATTGAAGACAATTAAGAAACTTAAGAAGCTGGAATTAGTAATCCTTTTCTTTAAAATTTACTCACATCGATTATTAAAATAGTTGCTGATTAATTTAATAATCAATGAACTGTGGCAGCTCGAGTCTGCATGTGTACTCAGTGACAGTCTTGATCTAGAGAGTGACCAAACAAAAGCTGTGGAAAAAGAAGAACACAAGCAGCGTGAGATGTTCAACAACAACCAGCTGTTTATAAAAATGGCAATCTAAAAACATGCATCCCTGTGGACTAATATGGACCGTCTATTTGGCCTCAGATACTGAACTTCAACACAAACAGTCTTTCATTCAGTGAAGGGAGCAGTGGGGGGTCATATGGAATCATCTGCTCTACTAACCTTGCTGAAGACCAGTGTTTTGTTCACTTTGCAGAAAAACGAAGGGAGGTCATATACCATCTTTTTTTTTTTTTTTTACTTTCTCTTTTTTCACTGCTTCATGTGTCACTTTAAAATAGAAAAATATCAGCAGGCTAATTTCTGTAAAAGCATTAAAACGTTTGCACTATTTTATTTTATACTTACTCTATACATGCCAATGCTTGTGTGCTGTGTGTGTGTGTGTGTGCTGTGTGCTGTGTGCTGTGTGCTGTGTGCTGTGTGTGTGTGTGTGTGTGTGTGTGTGTGTGTGTGCGCACAGTTAACTGAAACTGTCTTAGTGAGACAAATAGGATAGAGAGAGGCTATCGGTAGATGAACCACAAGCATTTGCATTTCAGGAAGTGTGTCATCGTCATACGGGACAGTCCCCAGACCGAGAGCCTTAGTGCTTTTACGCCCTATTTTAAATACACATACATACTATACGGACACAGGACCAGAGGTGATTAGAAAATGTTTCGTCTTAATTCTGTAAACAAAGAAAATGTAACATTTCACTGAGCCTACATTACTTTAACAACAGGCAGCATTTAAGTCCTGCCTCCAGACTACATATTTCTTTTTATTATTTTCATTTTTCCATTATGTTACTTGACATTATGTTATCTGTTTCCTCTTCCAGTAATATTGCATTAGATTTCCAATACTCATGGTGTGTTTTTCCATCTTTCACAGATCAAGACTTCATGGGCTTTTTAGATGAAAAATTATCAATACAAGATGAAGCATCAGCGAAAAAGCAGTGACACATTGCCAACATGCTCTTGTTCCCGGTGCCAGCATCAATAATTCAGCCACTAGCTCATAACTTTATTTTCAATGCATAATTGAGGCCAACCAATGTTTTCTTCAGCCATTTATATGTCGAGCAATTTTTAAACAATGAGAGGAGCCATCCATTAAGCTTTTAACATCTTCCCTTTGTCATACTCTATTTGAGGATGGAAAGTATGGACAAGTGCAGGGCCTGTTTCACTCTCTTTGTGCATCGTAATGTGAGAGGTGGAGGGTGTTTTCAGGTGTTTTCTCTCTGCAGTTGAAGCTGCTGTAAGCATGAAAGTCTTAAAATGATAACTGTGGGAACGCTGTGGTGAGTAAATGAACAAGAGTAGAATCCACATTTAAAAAGTGTGGTTTGGAAAGGAAGGGGGTCTCGGGGTGAGGTGAGGTTTCTGTACTTGCATTTGTGAATGTGCTTATTTGTGCGTACTGCATGCATGCATGTGTGTGTGTGTGTGTGTGTGTGTGTGTCAAGTGATTTACAGTGTTTCTTAATGATTTTTATTGAAGTAATTTTGTACATATCCAAGTTGCCTGTACATATAAATCTTTGCATTGCAGAGGGCTACTTTAAAAGGACCCTCCTCCATCCAGTGACTCATTATATGACCTGATTACGCTGCTCATTTGTTTTGTACTGCTGCTTAATAAATATTGATTTACTATTTTAATTACATGTTAATCTCAAAACACATAGGTGCCAGGGTTATGACTCTCTCAAGTCATACTGCAAATTTCCTGTTTGCAAATATTTATTGAGGATGGCATCCTGAGAGGGCTATAAAAGTGAATGGCAATCATTAAACAGAGACTATCTGTCTACAATATCTACACAAGTGTCAATATCAGCAACACAGGATGACCAGCCACTAATCAATTATGTGTCCTCTTTTCAAAAGCGTAATTGTCAGGGAGCACACACACAAAAGACATAAGTATAATTCAAAAACCTTTCATAAAAGGTTTTCTTGAAAAGGGGATCAATTCCATACATCTTTTGTGTTTATTGCACTGATGCCTTAAAATATTACTATTTGACTTTTCAATTGAACTATTTGACAGATTAAATAACGAGACTTAAGATCTGTTACAGTGGCTTTATGAGGCTACAACCTTCTCACTCTTACAAGTGCTTGTTGCTGTAACTGGTAGTTCAAGTAAAGGACGTCTCAAAATGCAGCCTAAACTGCTCTCTAAAACATTTGGGGCCAAAAGTTGTGTGAAAATGTTATGACTATCTTTCTCAGGTTGAGGTGAGCACTTGGACTCATAACTGACACAATGCTTTTTGGGATCAAACATATCTAAATTTATGATTATCAAATTAATTTAGATAGCCATTATCTATGTTCTATAGCTCTTGTGAACTGCTTTCTACTGCCATACGAAATAATTTCCCAAACTGATTGCTTTGTGAAGCGTAACTTGCCAATATGCCGGAGGGAATGTTTCAGAACTTGCAGGAAATCGAGCCCAAGAGTGTTAAAATGGGGGCAAATAATGGAGCAGATCACTGGAGCTATTTTCTTCTTTCTGCAAATTGCTTTATCTCCCACTGGCATTAAAATATGTCATCGAAACTAATTTGACAGCAGCACATTAATGAAAGATCATACACACATTTACTGTTGAATCTGGTTATTAGCTGCAATAGGTGACTGGAGAAAGTTTTTCTTTTTTTCTGTTCAGCACACATGGGGCTTTACATGTAAAAAAAAACCTGTTCCACAGTGAACCCTCTAAAGTGTGTGGGGGTAACAGTGCACCCACCAAAAGACTACATGAAGCAGGATCTAACAGTAACATTTTTTTGCCACTGACCCGGTTGGGCAAGTAGGTCAAGAGTCCTGACTGGTCCTGATTAAAATTTGACATTATTACCTGTCCTTTTAAAAGTTAAACAGTCCCGGTGTATCAGACTTTGTTAGGTACTTACAACAAACAAACAAGTCACAACCAATGTATTCACACTGAATGTTTTTTTTTGTGTGTGTGTGTTTCAACTCATCTGTTGTTTTAAGATTGTTGTTTGCTGTTGGATTTGTCGTCAAGATGTGGCACTCTGCTCACATGCAGAGCAGAGATTTTTTTGTTCTTCTTTTCTGGCCTAATCAGGCAACATGCTGATTGAATTAACTGGCCAAAACTTTTTTTCTTACTTTACTTCCTTATCTTCCTAAATAAAAAACAAACAAATAAGAAATTATTTTAAATTCAATACAAGAGGTGTTGTGATATAGTTATATTTACAATATCCTTGATCTTTAGAATATTAAATATTCATCATACATCATGTTAATAATACACATGCCATTTCACCATCCATTAAGTATATTTGCAGTTATTTACAGTTATGTTTACAGACTCTGATCACCTCCCTACATTTGTATTTTGAGTGTAATTTATTTGCTTAAAAGGATACAAAACACAAAATAAACTAAGCTAAAGTTTAATTTGACTGATAGCATTGTTTTGTTTTTCAAATAAAATATCACAATAATATCGTTATTCTGACTTCATTTCGATATGATAATCATGTCATGAATGTCTGATATCATGACATCTCTATTTGATATCACTGGCAGTAGTATTCCAGCATTGCAGTCCATCATTTCTGGTTGGTACAAAGCACTCTTTCAAAGTTCTATTTCTTGTATTCGCTCAGTGAAAGCATAATATGCAGTAAACTTGATTGCAGGATTAAACCAAGACTATAGAATTAGATTTCAGACTCTTGGACTGTCATTGCATGCTATAAGGTTATACTACAGCAATGAACCTTAAGAGTTTAGTATGCATTGCTCCCTCTCCTCTCTTTGAGTCCTGCTCCCTCCCTTTCTATTGCTCCTGCTTTTTCACTCTCATTCCAAATCCTTCTGTCAGAAAGATATATTGAAAGTGAGAATGCATTAGGATGATTGGGAAGCTGAAAAATTAAAAGGGAAGTACTGTCTTTTGTTGCAGGGAAAAACTGTAAATGAGGAACAGTAAACAGTGTGATTTTAATCTCATCTGGTTTCAACAAAATGGACAGTGTGTAAAATATTTACTTTAGATAGGAGTGTGTAGGCTGGAGTGTGTGTGTTTGGGAATAAACCGTGGGGTGTGCCGTGTTTGCATGGTTTGTTCCTGACATCAAGGTTGCTGGTTTAATTGAGCCTGTACTGGACCCAGGGCTGAGAGAGCAGGCAGAGGAGCATCGATAAACTATGAAATGGTTCCAATATGGCCGATCGATGAGGCTTTGTGAGCGGCTCCCTTGGGGCTTTGATTTTCCTCTCAAACAACAATCCAGGATCTCTGCTCTTCAAAGGCAAACTCCATCTTTGCTGTTATTGTTGTTGTTGCTTCCCCCATGTTTGAGTGATGTCACTGAGGTCGATTTTATCCATGTCCATAAAGGCTCTCCCACACTTGAATCACCCGGGAGACGGCTTCTGTCGGTCTGTGCAATGGTAACAACAACCAATAAAGGTCAATCTCCCATGGTAATGGCCAATTGGGTTTGTTCCCATTATTGGCCCTCTGAGCAGTGGTCAACAGATGGAGAGCTGGCATCATGACACAAGTTACCCTCCAACCTTAAGAAGGCTCGGCTCCGTCTCCAAGCGCTGTCACACTCTTTCTCTCCCTCGGCTTGCGTTGGCCGCTACATCACTCCATCATGCACAGCTCCTGTATAAGGAGACCCGTCGCAGCAGCGTCACAGGAGCGCTGCCAGTGAGGGCTAACCGTCTAACCATTTCAGCTAATTGCCTCATTAATGATTCACCGGTGTTAGGCTGCTCTAGCACTTCGCTGTGGGGAGCAAATTGTTCTGATTGGTTTGCCTCTGTCAATTATTGATGAGGCAGTGAGCTGAAGTGCTAACACCTGGCTTTGGAGGTCCAAATGGCCCTGCATTCCCATCACATACTCTGTTATCACACACCCTGAGACCACATTCAGTCTTGAAGGGCTGGAGTCTTGACTGTTGCTGTTCTCTCAGAGTGGATGTAGCATGCCCCGGGGCAATGGCTGTGATCTCAGTTGTGGGGATATTAGCTCATAGAACATGGCTCACTGCTGCATAAAAAGGTGGACAAACCAGAGACGTATAGCTTGCGGTGATTCGTGCTCTAAGTGGTGGCAAACGGAGCAGGGGGGCTGCAGGTTATTATACATATATTTTATATTTTTCATTAGTTTTTATTTTTGTTGTTTTTTACTTTCAATTTTCTATATAGTTTAAGTTAGTTTGCAGAGTGGGATTGCTTGTTTCAGATTAGCTTTTATGTTTAAAAATATTTTGGTTTTGGTTTGGTTTTTATTGGTTTCAGTAGTCCATCACTTTTTTGTTGTTGCTGGTGGTGTCTTTTTAAATATGGGGGGTATTTGTCAGGGGTAACCTCAACAATCAATGACTAATTTTCTACCTTTAGCTGACTAAAATGTTTTCCGCACCTAGTTTTAGTTTTTAATTTAGTTTTAGTTAACTGTAATTACCTTAGTGTGTGATGACAGTAATATTGGAAATAACTGCCTATGACGATGGGGATACAACTGTAATCTTCACTTTATCTCTAATCAACACATTGGACAAGTTGTCTCTGGCTTTTTCCATGTCACTGGGGATACTAAAACTGTATTAGGTGAATATAAAAATAAAAACATCTTATGGCTAACAAATAACACTGTCTTTGGACAAATCGGGTGTATACAACTAAATAATTTCAGACTTTACAGGCCTGAGTGGAACTGTGATAGCATGCAATGCAATGGCAATACCTGCTTTGTTTATGGTGATTTATAATGGGCGCAGACCAGGCACCTTTACAGTAGGGTCATGTAATTGGATCTCCAGTAGATAGTAGCTGAATTCCTCTATAGTCTCTGTGTCTAATGGCCCACCCACAAAGCACTCCCTCTAGCTACATGAATCATCCTTGCGCACAAGTTGCTTAGGGGTCTCACCAAACTTTGTGTATTTCAAGACACACACACACAAAAAAAAAACAGATTAAAAAGCAGTGTTTTGTGTTTGAAGTTTTAACATGAAGAGATTAAATAATGTAGAAGGAAGCAGACACAGAGTGGACTCATCCACACTGAATTTGCTCGTCTCTCCTTGGCCTTAATTGAAGCTGATTAAAGAGTCACCCCCCATGCTGACGCCACTGTCACTCTGAATTTCAGCCAAGTGGGCTTGCCATGTACACTCACAGGGTGGTCACTCTGCCTTTGTTTTTACACTGGCACCAGTGACAGTAGAGCCCACCCCCCACCCCCCAAATACAGCGACTGTGACTCACTGTGTGTAGCTCAGACAAGGGTCCTGTATAGTTCACTCACTGCCTCCTAGTGCACTTTATATATATATGTGTGTGTGCACATTCATGGAAGCACTACACTGTGGTCTGAGTCACACTTTAATCACCTCTTTTTCTTTCCTTGTCCAACCCCTCCTTTCTTCTCCTCTCTTCTCATCCCCTCCCGTCTTTCTCTTTCTGTTAACAGATAACCTAACGACTGAGCAGCAACGACGTCAGAGCAGCTGACCAATCGCACGGAGACACCTACAAAGCACAACATTCAAAAATGACTTCACTGAAGAACAAAAGACGAGACCCGCTGAAATCCCTCAAAATCCCTACAGTGAAATTCTTGAAAGCCTCTTACGACTCCTGTGTCCCTCCCTGATATTTTACCTCCAGCTTTTTTCTACGAAACATGAAAAAAAGGAAAAAAAAGACAAAACCAAACAGACTCATACTCATGAGATGGTTGACAACGCCGGATAAATACATCGGAAAGACTATTTTCTCTTTGGTGGGAAGATCGTCGATGCATGCTTTTGTAAATAGATCATAATAAAACCCTATTCTAATTCCTAATATAGGAAAGTCGCTCTCACCACCTTCATAAACCTTCATGACTGTGGATAGAGTACTCATGGTTCAATATTTTCCATATGAAGTCAGTATTCTTACCTCCTCAGAGACCATGTATGTAATTATTATTTCCAATATCATTTCTCTACTCTTTAGAGATATTTGGACTGTAAAAAATTGTACTTCCTATTCTTCTTATTCTCTTTACATAATGGCCTAGTCTTCCTCTCCAATATCCACATTAGTACATGTAAATAGAGATGAATGAAGACAACAGCATGGAACAGACTATAGTGTATATTTACCACTCCCCTAGTAGATCACAAACCTCAATATTGTGGATATTTCAGACAAACTTTTTACAAGTTTAAAATACTTGTTTTCTGGTAGTTAAAGACATAGTCCCAGCTAACTGGACCCTTTTCCTATGTATTTGAATAGATGCATAAAGGCATTAGTTATAAGTGATGTTATTATTTGACTATCTTACCAGGATTAGAAGGCAGCAATTTCTTTGGTATCATCAATCGGTTCCACCAGGAAACAAACAGTCAAATTGAAAAGAAAATGCAGGCAATTTACCCAAGCCATGAGTCTTCCTCGGCTAAAAAGTATTTTTAACATGTGATATTTTATTTTATTAAGTTTGTTTACAATTTTCTCCCAGTATCTACCTGTTTATTCTTTCCCATGGCAATAAGTTCCCTCTCCCTCCCCATGAGCGGGTTGTAACTGCTGCAGCAAAGCTGCTGTCAGCCTGAGAGGGCCACTTTTTTCTCTTCCTGAGCCTACACATGTGGGAAAAGAACACCTCATTGATTGCAATGGTAGACATGAGGACTCCGTCTTCTACGGACTGTGAAGATAACCAAATGGACTGACAGATAATATGCCAAGCCAATGAACAGACAACATCAAAGGTTACCCCATCGCTGGTGAAGACGGAACAAACCTTTGCATGGACAACAGGGAAAACACTAGCCTCATCTCCACCACCGTGCATCCTCTACCTCTCAGTGTGTGCTGTGCATCCAGAAAATCATGACTTATCAGTGACCCCTCTACTGTTCCCTCAGTCCACGTCCCCGCTGCATGCCCCCAGAGCCTCATGAGGAGAGCGTCGCTCAGCGTTGAATGCTACTGATGGATGCACACAGCAGTGGGGAAAACAAGACAAACACTTTGACACAAACACACTCACACATACGAGCGCATGCATACAGATGCACAATCATACACAGCGCCACTCCAATATGTTGCTGTATATATGTACAGTATATCCACTATGTATAGTCTCAATGCTGTACTTTGCATGTTGACTTGTAGATGGAACGTGACCATTACTCATAGAAGAGGTTGTGCAGGTAGGCCTAGTCACTGGATTGACTCTCAAAACCAACGCAAGCTCTTTGTCAGCTTTTACATCTCCTTCCTTTGATTTGAGGAAATGCATAGTAACATGACAGAAATAGTTTTAGCTCTCCCGCTCTTATTGTGAAAGGTCCTCTTCAGCCAAACAGCAGCGCTGATAGGTTTTAAACTCTTTGAAGGCACACATAACCTCGCCTTTGATGTAAGACAGAACCTGGCCACAGTGAGCGTGGGTAGGAGAAGAGAGGAGGGAAGGCAAACTGGGGCGCTCCAATTAAGTGGCAGCACACAAAGTGGCATGGGGCATCCTGCCAGCAACTGTCCATTCATCCTATGTCAAAGGGATTTGCACATCTCAATGAGCGTACGCACTGCCAGAGAAGTCTGAGAGCAGAGCAGAGGAGAGCAGAGAAAGGAAGTGAGGCTCAGGAGGAAGCATGAAAGAGAAAAAGACCATTTTGACCAAAATTTAAAGTTGTACTGCGCTCATGTTCAAGTCCGTCCATCTATAGAGTATTCTTCTCTGACCGGCAGCCACCTCGGAGAGTTCAATAACCCCTTAACCTCAAACTGTTACACCGTCACGCAGCTCTCTGGGCTGTCATGACCTCGCGTCCTGTCTGAGGTTAACTTTGTGTTAATGAGCATGGCCTTCAGCTCGACCAGATGTTCAGCCTTGTGGTTAAATACTTGTTACCCTTCTATCCCAATGATTCTTCAATGCCTGACCACTATACAGCTGCACTCTTTCCAGACTCCACTTACAATTTTATGTGTGAAAGATCATGTGAAGAAGGGAGAAATTAGGTCACTTTTTCACTGAAAATAATCAAACTGATCAAAACCTTGTCAGTGCACCCATATCCTATACCAGGGGGTCTGCAGCATTTACACTCAGAAGTCCACGAGTTATTCATTTCCATATGATTTTTTTTGCATACCAAGAAAAAATGGTCATTTTAGCAGAATACAGGTACTTGTAGATGACTTGATTTGTATGCCCCCTTGTGCCACCAATTTTTATGAAGAAATCGTCTTAATTCAAATACTGTCAGAGCACACTGAATCACATGCGGTATTTACAGTCAACATGTAAACAAACTTGAAATTAGGACTTATGACTTAGCAGTGATTAGTTAAAGAAGATTTAAAATACAGGAAGGATGAAGATGTCACTCAAACCTGAGACGTTGTATGTAGTAGGAAACAAGACACTGAGCAAGCGCTGATCTTCTCTGAGCCTCAAGGCTTTCCACTTTCTTAGAAGTCAAACAAAGCCCTGTTTCTGTGCAGCTGCAGGCGATGTGTGACAGGTCGGTTTGTTGTTTCTGTGCGTTTAAATGCAAGAACTGTGTTGTTCTACTCTGATAGTCGGGGAGAATGTGTGCTATTATCTGGCAATGACCCTGACCAGGGTCAGACATGTACGTAAACATGCATAGATGTTCATATATAGAAAGTGTGAACACAAACATACAGAGGCACATCACTGCTCTTCTTCTCTCTCTCTCTCTCTCACACACACACACCATGCTAATCTAAACAGCACGGCTGTATGTAAACAGATCGTCGACATAATGGGATTGTTCAGTGTGCAAACAATAAGCTGTTAGCGTAATCACAGGTCAAAGATATATTACCCAGAGGGCCACGCTGTAGGTATATTAACATGATGGATATGTGGAGGAGCGGAGGGGGGCAGGGATACGAAGGATATAGAGCGCTATACTGATTCAGATTTACCCCCTATTGGGCCCCGTCCGCTGCCTTTCTCTCCTCTACCTCCCTCGTATGGGCCCCACTTAATCAGCCTTCCTCATTCTCCTCCTGCTCCCTCCCCCATTCACCCACCTCTTTCTTAGACACTACGTTCATACCTTTCTTTACCAATACATTCTCTCCATCCTCCTCCTATTTCCCTCTCGTTCTGGATAGATATAATCTCTTTCAGCGAAGCGGTCTATCCATCTCTGTGGTCAGTGTGAGAGCAGGATAAAGCAGCTCCGCAATCTTGTTTTTGGATTACGCAAAGAGGGGTCTGAATCAGATTGAGACCCACGTCTGATAAATAAACAAGACCAGGGGAAGAGCAAGGAGGAGACAGAAAGACAGCAGTTTGTAGCATCGAGCTAAAGATATTCATATATGAACAATGTGAACAGTATTATCACCACTTAACCATGTTGAAAGTACCATGCTCGAGTGTCTGCAAGTGCCATGCCAGCCAAGATAAATCCTGTGTAGCACATACAGCTTATTAACTTATGTCCGCTTTATTTGATTACCATCTAGCCCATTCTCTCAACTGGTTAATAAGTCTATGTCCTCCTGACTAAACACTCCATTAGTGTCATCACTGGCTAGCTTGTGTGTGTGTGTGTGTGTGCGTGTGTGTGTACTGCGTACGCCTGTGGACCACTGAAGCAGATACACACTGCAGCCCAGTGACAGAGTAAACACAGAGGCAGAACACTGGGGAGAAAAACAACCTGTAAGAAAGACAAGAGGTACAAAGGTAGCCAGTCTGTCATTGACAGGAATAGTCAAGCCCCAAAGATGCAGTTTAAGCCACCTGTATGGTTAACCAGCATAAAATACAATACAGAGGAGGTGAGACAGAATGACCACAGAGATACACTATCACTAAATATTTTAAGCAGTTATTAAATTTCAACCAGATTTATTACAAACTTGTAAGAATGTGACTATGACAGGTTGAAATGCTGGTATAATGAAGTATACAACATTTCTGGCTAGTCAATAAGCTACAATAGATTCACTTCACATTGCATAATAGAGTTACAAAGTGAAAGGAGCTGCCTGGATCCTAGTCCTAGTGTGTTAGACAGTGTTACATGACTTACAGTTGGAGTGCTCCTACGGCCTGAATGGACGATTTGGATGGGCAGGTAGAAGTTCGTTTGCTGGCAATAATGCCAACAAGGCAGAAACATGTTGTTTCACTATGCCAAAAACCTCTGGAGAAAAAAAATAGCCACCAATTTGAACAGTTATCTGTCAGTGGCTGGCAGATATTCACATTTTCAAAAGTTAATTTCCCATCCAGATCAAGTCTTATGGGTATTGCAGTCTGCCATGCCATAGTGGAACATAGTTTCTCAGAATGAAAGCTGAAATAATTAAAACTGGTGGCTATAAGGCAAATCTAATTCAGGAGACCTCTAGTTTTCTACGTTAAGTAACACTGAAAAATGTGAAATGGCTATACATAAGGCCTTATGGGGAAAAATACACTTATGGAACCAGCAGCTCCTCCCACTTACTCAACTCTATAATGTAGAAATATGCCTGGGCACACATATCCATGCTCTCTTCCTCTCTCACACACACACACATGCCCACACACACTGTGTCTGTGTCTGGTGGGGTGTCATGATTAACAGTGACCTCGAGCCAGACACAGGAGTAGCGGGAGTGGGCGGTCAAAGGTGAAAGGATTACAGTGAGGCAACCCATGTCAACTGCTCTGCTCTAATCCTGACCTCTGAGCCAACCCGAGACTCTTGAAAAATGATTCACATGTATGAGCTCAACATATTGTGTGTACACCCTCACATCACTCACAGAATTACTCACTTGTTTGGGGATTTTGACTGAAAGAGAACTTGTAAAAATGCTTGAAATGCAGCGTATAAAGCAGACTGGATTTGGATGAGGAGTGGATAAGGGTGGCTCTAATAGCCAGACAGCAGCAAAGACCGAGCAGACCTCCTTATGTCACACAACTAATGACAGGGATGAATAATATAGCCTTTAAAGCCCTTACTCCCACCTCATTCTGGCCTGCGCATAAGCTTGTGCTCTGGGTGAGCAGTTAGCCATCAAGCCCCTCGCTGAGATGAGATGGGCTCCCAAGAAGATTTGGGGAGGAGGGGGGTCGGAGAGAATCAGATTAACCAAAATGCCTCAATTGGAGTAAAGGCTCTTGGCTGACCTCAGTGTAATACCATTGATAAATGCTGTAAACCAAATCTTAAGCATCTGATTAGGTAATGGAGGAAAACACATCCTTTTAGCAACCATTAGCTGTGGTGAAATAACCCAAACCTTCACTTAAGGGTTGTATGTGAATGTATCAAAACACAAACAGGCTGAGTTTGTCATAAGCAGCAGGGACTTTTACAAATACCCAAGGTGCCACTATAGAAATAAATAAATAGGGGAATAATAAATTGCCAGAAGCTGTGGACAGGTGGCATTTCAGCCTGCACCGTTTAGCTGTGCAGTCTGGTTTCTGACAGCTTGATTTAGTCTCCTGCACCTGAGCCAGAAAAGAGAGAAAATTAACGGCAGGAAAAACAGCTTAACTAGACTCCAATTTGCCTGCTCTGAAACACAATTGATGAAGCTAATGTATATGGAGAACACAGAATGGACTCTCTCTGGTAGTCGTACCAAGCTTATTGTGATCATGCAAAGATTGCATGTACTCATTCAGGGTCAGGTACACAGGGAAGTTGATTTTATTTATTCTTAACCCCTTTTACACTGGACAACATCCCATTAACATCTGGCTTTTGTATTCAGTGGAAAAGGGTACAAAAGACTCTGAAGGAGTCAGGTATTTATCAGCTCGAGCTTCAATCGGCAGTGATGGACACATGAAACCCAGGTGGACATGTTAATTTTCACCTCTTTTCAGCTGAGTCAGTGAAGACTTGTTGCCTCCTTTGGTAACTTCTTCAACTGTTTCTCTCCTTTTCATACACATGTGCTGCTTAACTTGACTGAATTTAATTTGGTGCCCAGCTTAGTGGAGGTGTGTATTTATGATGCACTCGTCTTAAGCGTCTGAACAGTGGATAAAAGTTGTTTCCCACAAATTCTTCAAAATAAAGGTCCTCCGTTATTTTGTTATGTAAAAGCTTTAATTATGAAGCAGCAAAATCAGAAAATGTTGGGTTTTAATCAGCAGTAACTTAGCACAATTCAAACATCAAACAGTAAAATAAAGTAGATACCTGAAAGTACAAACAGGGACACGAGAGAAACTGAACTTCAAACCACAGAGATTCAGTTAGAAGCTACAAAAGTCGTGAGAGCTGTATACATGCAGGCCTTTTTCACAAACATGGAACCAGCCCTGTTCCAGTCCAACCACCTGATTTTTAACTGTTCTGAGCATTTCCACCAAAAATAAACTGGTTGCCTGGAGTCTGAAAAGTTGGTTCCCAGTCGTAACCAAAAACCATCAGGTTTTCCTTGGGATCAAAGTGGGCATAGAATATTCTACAGATTAATGCACACTGTGCATTGTGCCCTCTGCTAGTGAGATCCTTAATTACAACAGTTCTGCTCAAAACTGGTGGAAATGTGGGCTGGTTCACTGGGTAGTACCAAGGTTCCAAAGATCTTGAATGGAAGCGGTTCAAGAACCAGAGCTAATATGGTGGAAAAGGGCCCACAGCGACTTTTAAAAAGGCCTTCCTCTCCGCTCTCCATGAGTTGAGTCTTGGCTTTCCAGCACACATCAGAGTAAAAAAACAGAAAAGTGAACTTGTCTACCGGCAATGGGAAAAGGGTCAGGGTTTAGCCATGTTAAAAAAACCCTGGATATACATGCTCATTTCGGATTGAAAGCAGTGTTACTCTGCCATGCAAGCCTGGTTCTGTTGTGGGGAGACATTAGGGTTTGTCTTTAGGGTGTAGAATGGAGATTAAAGTGGCTCAAGGGGAAGATGCTAGGATGCATGCTGTTCTGCCTGCTGTGAACAGGGTGTAATCCTTCAGTTTTAGAGAAGTGAAAAGTTTGTAGAGTCCAGAAAGTTACGCATACGTCCCTTCTGGGCCCCCTACAGAGCAGAGAGTGTGAGACAGCAGGGGATAACCATATGCTATCAAAGTGTTCTTCAAAGCTCCCGTCTTTAGTCCACTAAATTATACAGTATCATCACATAGTACACCTGACAAAAATGGAAGAAACATAATTATGCAGCTCAACACACTCAGAAAAAATAATATATACCTTAAAATATGTTTAAGAAATGCGTTGCCTTTCAAAGTGAAGGGGCATTTTTAAATTTATTTTCTAGAATGACTTTGTTTAACTTTGTTTAAACAGTAGCCATGTCCCACTAGTGTGGGTCAGCTCATGATTTTGTATTTATGTGCGTTTAAAATACTGCTGCTGGGTGGACAATTAAAAATTTATGATTCTTATCACAATGAGCCCCCTCTCTGTTACCAGAGGTTAATTTGTGCTCGGCCCTCATTTCAATTGTACTGTAGTAAATGTCCACATTATTTCCCACATGGGCCTGGATGAGGGGTTTGATTATCCAAAGGTAGGCCTTGGTCGGCTCCGTTATTGTCAGAGGGGTCGTAAGCTGCAGTAACGGCTTCTAGGGTCTTATTGCTATGGCGATCAGCCCCTTGTCACTTGGCCTCCGTGACCCCAGTCAGAGATAAGCTTTATGGGAAAGCACATTAACATGCTCCTGCAGTCACCTCCCTCCTTTATCAAAGGCAGTTCTGTGAAATCAAGTGTTTATGGACCCCCAGTGAGGGCATAGTGCTGCTGATTGCCTATATTAGAGGTTGAGTGTAAATGAGCTGGAGGTGGACACAGGACCTGTAGTAGTGGTGTAGTACTGATGTTATTCTCACTAAATGAGCAATATCTTTAATGACTGCAACGCCCCATGAGTAGGTTACTAGCCCCTTGGTTACAAATATTGTCTGCAGTCTAAATATATCCATGTCTTCCACCCTTTATACAAAAACGGACACTACTGTAACAAGGGAAGTAAAATTTGCATATATTGTAGATATGATGTAACATTATATTTTGGAGTTCTTTGTATTATTAGCTCTACTGCATACTGTATTCAATTTACTGCACTATAAAAAAAACTGAGACAACTCAAAGTTTCAAGTCAACTTACTGCAATGTATTTTGGAGTTTTGAGCCCAACTCCAGTCTGGAAATAAACTGAAAAAAGTTTTGTCAACATATAATCTTTAGTTGAGATCATTTACTGTACTTCTTAAGATAATCTTGTATCTTTGAGTTTTAAACTAAACAATAAAAAATAAAAATGATAACATTATTTGTCATTATTTGAATGTCTGAAAATTGAATGGTTTTAATTGAAAATATTAAAACATTAGCCATTATTCACTTTCACTTCAGTAAGTTTACTCAGTAATATTTAAAATATATTTTTGGGGGGTTTCTAAAACTCAAAGATCCAATTTCATCTAAACAAAGAAAGATGAATTATCTCAACAAAAGATTAGTAGCCGGTAAAACTTTTTCAGAGTCTTAAGAGTTTGAGATGGGCCAAAAACCTATTCCAGTAAATTGCCTTGAAATTTTTAGCCTTTTCATCTTTCTTGTTTTCACAGTGTCTCGTCTCCTTTGTGTTACACTGATCATGTCAACGAAATTGTCTTTTTTTGCACATGTGTTACGTTGATATGGGCATTTTTCTGTGGCTACTAACAACACTAGGATCCAAATAAATAAATAAATCGAGTCATCAGTAGCTTGTGCCTGCTTACAGCCTGATCACTGTTGAAAGATCTGTTCAGTATATGTCTGCAATGATGGATGGTGATAGCCCTGTGTCTTTGTACACATCAGGGGGGCCCTACTGTTGTCACAGGACAGATAGAGGGAGTGAGAAAGAGAAAGATGTAGCCGCAGCTTAATGTCCTTCTCTGGTGCTGTGCATGCTCTTTCCTATTTGCTTTTCCCTTCACGGCACGGTTAACATCGTAAATTAACCTTTCCAAGCCCCCTGTGCTCAGACACTGGTGCGCAATACAGACAAAGGAAAAAAATAGATCTGTGTTATGCAATGCAGTAGCACCGGTCAGAGACTTAGCCTGTTACAGAACTGAGCTATTCCTTTTTTCAGCGATAGGGAATAAAACAACATCCTTTGTTCAGTCAAGCAAACATTCTATTTTATGTGCATGTCCTGTGTACTCTGCAAATCGGTATGAGGCTGCTTTTTGTTCTCCATCCTAGAAATGTAAATGAAACACTTGAAAGAAAACATATTGTAGATCCTTCTCTTCTTAGTTCAAGTCTGTAAATAGGATGTAAATACCAAACAGCTATGCATGCTAATATACAAGCAATTTGTTCAGGTACTTTTGTAATCCAGACTTCTCATATGGCATGTAATGACGAAAAAAATCAAACATGGAAAAACATAATAAATTGTGAACACGGATATGGTTTGTAAACAACTTCAAAACTGAAAAATATATGTCTTTGCTGTTAATGTTTTCTTACTGATAACTAATGCATTGGCCTGCCATTTACTACAGTGCTCTGCTCATGTTACTTGTTATCTTTTTTATGTTTCATAAGGTAGGGCTGAGGCAAAAAGGTCCATAAATCACTGGTTTGTGGAATGGTCGGGTTGGGGAATAAGAATGGCAGTCTAACCATACTCTGTAGTTTTTTCATTGCCTCTGCACGTTCACTTGCATACACTTAATAATTAATTACATATCCTTGTGTGTCTAACACAGCCAATAAAATGCCATGGCAAACCGTTGCTTAAAAGCAGTAGAAAGTGGGCTGCCATTTGAGTTATCACACCAAAAAGACAAATCACCAGCTTTAAAGTGTGCTGTTATTTTAAATGGCATACATTTGTGTCTAATAAATGAATGCAAAAACCATTAAACAACTTACGAAGCTGGTACAACAAGCAATTTTGACTCATTCCAAATTCTCCAAATCATGATTTGCAAGGGAAAGAGATTTTGAAAACTTTGACAGTTTTTTTTTCTAATACTATGTCCAGTGAAAACAATGATTGTCTATATGCCAAATTTGCCTCTGCCCTAGCAACTCTAATGTGACATTTTATGAAGATAGTGATGGAGGAAGTGGGGAGAAATCCTTTTGGTTTCTAAGAGTGTTTATTTTCAACCATGTTAGAACCATGTTAAAACCCAAGGCGCTCATGGTAGATGGAAGTGTCTAATTTTTAACCTGTGCTAAAGATATTTTAAATTTAATAAATAATTATTGTAACAAGAAATCATATTGTGTCATGTTCCTCTTAACGTGTGCACATTTGTCATGATGATATTATACATACTTGAAGGCTGAGATTAATGACGACAAAGAGAGACTTAAGAGAATTACAGTCTAGTTATGAAGAGCCTTACAGGGCATTTGTGACCCTTCTACGAGGGTGCTGGGTCTTTTCACTCATTATATCCATGATGAAATACAAAGAAACCATAGTATCTGAAACAATGACCTTTGACCTCTGGCTCCCGGCTGTGTAGGATGGAGCAGAGAGATTAAGTTTCACTTCACCTTGACTTTGGCCAAACAGGCTTTCGTTGGTTATTATATCTGACTGTTCAACCACCAAATGTAAGACCACACTATAAATTATCTGCCAGATACCAGTCATTTTTGTGATGTGGTTTATCAATGAGGTTACTCCTTGCCTGCACCTAAAGGCATGTCTAATAGTTTTGTGAAGGTTATCAGACTCATTCTTCAATTAATTAAAAGCCACTCAGACTCGCACAGAGCGAGGCAAGACGCGGCTGTTTGTGTTTCGTACGTTTCAACAAATTGTTTACAAGAGGACACATTCAATTAGTTATTTCATTATCGCCCTAGGTGTAATCAATTGACAATGCCGATAACAAAGCCACATCAATTTGTGAGCCGACTCCAGCACATTTCTCTAAATGATTGAAGAGCACTTTCTATTTTAGGCCCTCATGAGCCCTCTTGTCTGCTCTGGCATTTCAGCAGAAACTCATATAATGAAACATATCATCATATATACCAGGAGTTCCCAAACTCTTCCATGCCACGGCCCCCCAAATAGCATTAGCTTTTGTAAGGTACCTTTAAAAATATATATATATCTTTATTTTTCTAAATGCATAATAATTACATTTTAAATATGCACTATAAAGCAACTTTTATAATAATAATAATACGCATAATAATGATAAAACATATTTATTTATTTATTTTCAGCATTTTCCTCCATCTTTCCTCTATTTGCTAAGGCCCCCCAACACCACCTTCAGTTTGAAAATCAGTGATGTATACCATTAGAATCTTTTCTATCTTCCATGTTCAAAAGTTGTGTGAGTCACAGGCTGTGGCCAGATATTCCACATGTACAGAGATGGACAGTAACAAAGTACATTTACTTCAGTACTGTACTGCCTTAATAAATTTTTCAGAGCCAAGTGAACTACTTACTGAGTTCTTTTATTGGTATTTTTTAACGTTTTGGTGTTTTTTTTCACGATGCAGCTTCTCTCCTGCTCAATATAACAATACACAAACCCATCTGTTTGTCTGTATGTATGTCCTTTGCATATCTCGAGAACAGTTCATTCAACCTACTTCACACTTGGCAGGTGTATTGCTGAGGATCCAAGGGAGTGCAGTGTCCGATTTGGTGCCATTTTGCCAGATGGTGCCACTAACAAACTTTATGTCTTGTCATGTAACTTTTGAACCTTAAAGCGATATTCCACCCCGGAATGTTTATCCACTCAATATGTACTCACCCCATGCCGATGTGGAGATGGGTGAAAATCTTCAGTTCACAAAACAATCCTGGAGTTTCAGCAGAAAACAGGGTTGCAGCCAAATCTAGTACAATGGCAGTGAATGGTGACCATGGATAAAATGTTTTTAAAAAAGTCTAAGAAACATTTTTTTCTGGATTCTGTGGGATCAAACAAATATATCGATATAAGGAACGCCCATTTGCATCTAGATTGATTTTCCAACATTTTGAATTTTTGCTAGTCCTGCAAATTTTGAGCAATTTTGATATTCCATACAGTTTTGCTAAATTTGGTTCCATTTGGTCAATAGATGGCATTGTAGTAGCATTATCTAACAAAAAAGAAGGAATTGCTCTCTGTCTGTATGACTGTCCTTCGCATATCCAGTCAACTTCACACTCAGCAGGTGTGCTGCTGAGGATCTAAGTGAGTACAGTGTTGAATATGAAGTTGCTTCACTTCCAGGGGACAAACAATCACCCTGCTCCAAACGGGCACTTGTTCCGAATGGCCACACACTCAAAATGGCCACAACTCCCGACAATGAAAGCAGCCATACCCAGAGCCAAGCTGGTGGTTCTGAACGTGCATGAGCTCTGAGTATCCATGGCCCAGACAGACACTGCATTAGCTGACATTAAATGAAAACGCACTTTTGAATACTCAAAAAGCAAGTACTTAAGTACATGAAAAATTTAACTGAACAACTTTCACTTGTATTAGAATAGTGTTTGACCCGGAGTATCTACACTTTTACTCAAGTAATGGAGTTGTGTACTTCGTCCACCTCTGCACATGTAGGCCCTCTTCTGTGGGGAGCACTGTTCTGTCTTTTTCACTGCCCCCCACCCCCACTTTCCCCTAGAGTGATATATGGCAAAGAAAGAAAGAAGCACTCGTTTTCTCTCTGTCAGTCCCCTCTCTCCCCCTCCTGTAGCGTAGATAAACAATGCGAGTGACAGTCTCTCATCACTCAAGAGGCTGAATCTCTGGCCCTGACCCGATAACATCAAGTGTGTGTGTCACCTGTCAAGTGGCTTCTGTCACACTTCAGTGGGAACTCAAAAACAAGACTGTGTGTATGTATGTGTGTGCGTGTGAAGTCGATTGGGGGATGGTGTTGTGGGTTTAAGAGTGGCTGTTGGCATGCAAGCGCAGGCCTCTCTAGGCATGAGTGGAGTTGAGAGTGGCAAAGCGGGGGGGATGGTGATCGTGAAGGTATACCAGGAAACTGAGAGAGAAGGAGAGGGAGGCGTAACGACTCAAATGAGAGGGGCTTGTGCAGACACTGTGAAACTATCTCATTTTGTAAGCTCCGCTAGTCTCATTCTCATGTTCAGAATGGGCAGGGTGATCTGGGAACGCAATTATTTTCACCTATAAAAGGCAACATATGCCAAGATCATAAAAGTTCTTATTGGACAGTAATTTATTAAAGCAAGTCATAGAAATGGAGAGAGGTAGGGCACAAGCTATAATATGAAGGTGTCGTTCTGCTTCTCATTAAGGGCCTGAGTGTCGGTGGAATTCAATACCCCAGGTGCCTGACAGAGGAGGGATAGATGAGCTAAACAGAAGATGTTCTGTCTTTATAAGATCCTGGGGAAATGGGAACATTTACTGCAGCCACATCATGTTGAACTTCCATTCTCGATTCATTTTCTGTTTCACTGTAAACCTATATGTATTCAAGTGTGTAATTAAAGAGATAGATCAGATTATTTAATGTAGGCTTGTATAAGGTACTTATCAATAGTCAGTGTATTACCTATAGTAGATTGCAGTCAGCAAGCCCTCACTTTGGAGGAGCGAGCGCAACACAAGATAATTTTATGCACTTAAAAAAAATCAATGTCAGTTTAAGTGTACACTCTATTTAGAATATTTTCACCCCTCTACCTTGCTGTCAGACAGGCTTTTCTGATGGAAAATCGCCGTCACATAAGTCAAATATAGCTCTTTCCAAACTAACCAAACTCCAAGGGTGACATCAATAATTTTACCTTGCAGGACACAGTTGATGGCCTCTCACTGCTTCAATCTGTTAGTTTGTTTGAATGACTTTGGTGAATCCAAACTTTCCTTTTTATAATGCTGAGGTCACACAATAACACAAATTAACTAACAGATCAGGCAGTGGTACAGTAGATCATCCACACCTAAAAGATAAAAGATACTGATTTTACCAATTGAGTTGGGCTGGTTTGGAGAGAGAAAAAAAAAGGCTTATATAATAGCTATTTTCCCTCGGAAAATGCTTTCCGACGGCAAAGTGAAGCAGTGAAAATATTTCTCATCCACTGATTTGTTTTTAGGTGGACCTTTTTAAGTGGATAAAATCCCATTTCGTTGCTGACTCTATCCACAGCAGTTCATTGCTTAGCTTCTGTGCTGGTATCCCTCTCTGCTTCTCCAAACTGGGAGTGTGCCGACTGATATCTATTGTAGGTAATATACTCACTATCAAAAAGTGCCTTATACACCCCCATATCAAATAGTCCAAACTATCCCTTTTAGCTCACTTGTATCTCATTTCACAGGCACACACACTGTATATCAGGAATCCTTGGTATATTTTCTTTTTACAAAACATTGTCTTGGTGCAGCCTTTCAAAGGTAGATATCTACTGTAGAGCTTTGAGTCTAACAATGATCTACACCCTCCAAGAAGCACAGCTGCCACTAGGCAGAACTGGCATCCTCTTAAATGGATGAGTGATCTGAGACAGTGTGTTTGTTCCTATATTGTAAACGTTTAAATCATTGTTGAGCTCTGAATGAGCAATAATAAACCATCATTGTGATCCTCACAATACTGAATGATGTGGATTAGCCAATGGGGAGCAGACTGTATTGAGGAACTTATCAGCATCTTCTCATTATCTAATACATGGAGTGCAGGGGGAGATGATTACGTCTGTGCCACATTTTTTACCCAGAACAATGGGAGCTCGTGTACCTCTGTTCATTTGTTGCTCAAAATGAACGAGGCGGATATATGCTATTGTCTGAGGTTATTGTAATGGTAAAATACAGTTTTTGTTAATGTAAATGATTGTAAATGACTCTTCTTTCAGACAAGAGCGAGGGTTTTTGTATCCTTTACTGAGATAAATACCATCACAAATGAGGCTGGACAAAACAAAAGCGGAACAGAGAGAAACAGGCAATTGTGATGGAGGGAGGGTGGGTTTTGTGTACGCCTATTGTGTAATGTCTGGCAACGTGCTTGCATGTTTGTTGTCGTCTTTTACACTGACAACCACGTTCTGACAACAGTCACATTCAACACAAACAGAAACACACAGACACACACACATAAAATTATGCTCCAGGCCTAGAAATGAGAGAAAATTCAACACAATACAAAGGCTACATAAATAAATATATATAATGTTGCATGGTGCCAAAGTGCAAGAAGGTTAAAGATATATTATAACTTGGATTTGTAAGATCTGTCCAAGGTGTTCGTAAAGAAACATACCACAATGTCAACTACCGACGTTTTGGGTTGGTAATTCATAAGTAAGTTTTTTGTTTTTTTTTTAAATAAAATAAAAATAATAAAATAAAATTAGCCTAATCATGCAACAGTATGGTGTATCATCACAGTCTGGCAGAGTATTAAAATGTTTTTCATTGTGATATTAGAATATTCAATATACTGTTACATCCTTAATATTAATTACTACATAGATATTTTAAACCATCCATCTTTCCATCCTTTGCGCCTTTTTTTTCCACAGCCGCAATGCTGATCTGAAAACGTCAGACAAACACAAGTGTTACCAATGATACTAATTAAGGTCCTATTCCATGTAGTGTAGTGAGCCAACATGCACAATATGATTCTGTTTGACATGGATGAAAATGATCCTTAAAAACACAATACACCCAATGCCATAACTACAGTGACTCACCAGTACTGGTTGTCTTTTAGCTCAGGGAAAAAGGATCCTGTGTTCTGTCCTTTTTACAAGAATACAGCTGATACGTTGATACGTCTTACATTTTTGCAAAGTGCAATAAAGAAGGCCATGTTTGCTGAAATCATGTGCCAACACAGGCACTGATCTGCATTTGCAACTTTTTACTCTTAATTTGTTTGTACTATTTTCAGCAGAGTTTCTTAAATCATGAACTATCCAGTTAGTAAAAATCACATGATTATGCCAGACTCTGGATGTGTATTGACGTGATGTTAAAAGACGTTTCCTTTTGGTAATTTCTAACTCTATATTTTCCCATAACCTCTGTGTTCTGTTCAATCACGTATTGATGTAAACTTGGTCAAGGTTGTGCGGGCCAGCTGGTCAGCCTGTCGAACATGTCCAGATCATGTCTGCTGAACTGTCCAGAGAACACAGAAAGCCCTAATCCCTTGTTTGCATTGGAATCAATGTCATATTGATCACAGACTAATTATATAATCATACTAGTATTAATATCAGATGGGATTGATTTCTAGATACTCATTTGTTATATAAAAGTAGCACCGTTGTCCTTGTGGAGAAGCTCTCATTCTAAAGTAAACACACAAAGTCTCCTTGTCATTGATCCCACTTTCATCTTGTCGCTGTCTGGCTAACATACAGGTAATGTATGCAAATTTGCAAAGACTAAATGAAGGAGGCAATTTGAAGTCCGGCAATGAACTTCATTAGTCACAGGCATGCACACTTGAACATATAGATACACATGCACATGCAGCACACACACACACACACACACACCTTAACTCACACTCTGAGGCACTCATGTATAGACACGCATGCACATATTCACACATGCATACAGTCCCTTGGACATGTCTCATTAAATTCAGGTGAGCAGATTAATTAAAATGATATTTAAATCCCTCAGGACTGTAATCTGCACTACTGGTGTGTATGTCACACACACGCACACATGCACACACACAAGCATGGTATCAAACATTGCATTGGAATGAATGGTGGTGGCAAGATGTGTAATTTGCAGGTAAGCAGAAACATTTGTGTGACCTGTATGCACCAGCAAGGACATCATTGGGGCTACTTGAGTCTTTAATAGCTGCTTTTACATGGACCCTAATATTCTACAAATAGTCAGAATAATAGCCCAATCAGAATGAAAGAGCCTCATGTAAACAAACGGGGGGTTGTTGGCACATTACAAACAAGTTTCTGTGAGGGACAGAAACATGGCGGTAACAAAACAGGACTGGTCACTAGCAGACACAACTTTTCTGTTACAAACCTTAAAAGATTTAAAGATGCTAATCCATCCTGTAAATTACCAGCCACTTGGCATACTAGAATCACCTCTTCTGTTCTGGCAGGTCAGTTGCGTCACAGCAGATGGAACCAGTTTGTGCACGTCAATAAAGTGGATTACTTTATTTAGCGTCCATATATAAAATTAAGTATTTCTAATCAGAATGATTTTGGATTTAAGAAATAGTGTCCATGTTAACATAACTAGTGTCAGCAACAGGGAAAAAAATGACACTTTGAGTTGAATTGAAGCTGAAATTAAAATTTTAATTGTAAAGAGCTTCTCAGTACAAAGCCTTTGATGTTCAGCTGATTTGACCTTGTGTCCAGTCCTCCAATATCCCCGCCATCCACTCAGCCTGCTCATCCACAGCACTGACCTTAACTGCAGCTGTAATTGGTGGACCAGAGGTATGCTTTGTTAGCCTTCTGTAAATTCTGTAATAACTCCACTGATTGCCTGGCACAGTTGGATTTTGAATGGCTCTGCTATGTTACGCTGAAGATAAATCAGAAAGGGGAGAAGAGAAAAGGCTCGTGATAACACTGTGTAAGTGACTAAATGAAATGATACCAAACTTAAACCTGGAGATGTTATCAAACTAAAAGTGAAAAGAAACATGCTCATCGTGATAATAAATATTGGCAGGTGAGTCTTTACATTTCTATCAAAACATGAGTGCCTGGTGACACTGAGAGGTGAATAAGGCATCAGGGGACAAGTGACATCAGCTCAGTAGTCTCTGTATTCTAGTTCACATGGGATGTTTACATATGATATCAAGAGAATGTTGCTGCCTTCTAAACACAAAGAGATTAGATGTTATGTAGGAGGTGTGTTTCACATATGCTCGCCTGCTTTCCCACCAATCAAATCAAGATAAGAAGGAAACTGAAACTTGAAAGTCTGGTTTTTTGTACGTGTCTTATCAAAAGGGAAATTATGGCAGGAAGTGTTAAGACACACATATAATTAATTTCTTTCTTAATCAAGTTAGTTTGTTTTGGAAGTTCTAATTTCTGCAAAGCTGAAAAGAGTGGACATGATGAACGAAAAGAGGCGAAACGAGAATTTTAAAAGAAAGAAAAGAAAAAGAAGCCATCAACTGCCATGCTGTGGGCCGTCTCCTGACCTTCACCTGCCGGAGAGGCAAATTGCATTAGAGAATGACATGTCATTCATCTGGGCTGTACTTGGAGGATCATTTAGCTAATTTAATGATTAATAAGTTTAACACCTCTTAATAATTTCATTTGGCCCTGTGATTGAAATCCTGGCGAGCCGGGCTGAGCGCAGTGGGAGGCAGATGAGGATGTCTGGGACTGAGAGACTGTCTGTCTGGGACGGAGCAGAAAGAGAGACAGGGAGAGAGAATCTCCCTGAGGACTGCACATCAGTCTATTACCACCATGACCTTTTCCTTCCACTGGATATGCCATTAGAGAGGAAATCTGAAAGTAAAGCCTTGATTAACACAGTTATCCAACATGTTGAAAGAAAAATGGAAAAGAAAAAATATGTTCCTTCATTAGGAAAATGTTCTGCATTATTAATGTTAGTGAAGCCAGGCTAAGTGGACCTTAGAGCATTACGGATTCTTGGTTTAACCAGGGGTGATCGCTGCAGAGACTCGCAAAGTCTGTGCTGTACAACATAATTTTACAACAGTGTGACAGACAGATTTCCTGGAAACCTTCGGACTAATGAAGCTGCAATGATTCAACCATAACTTTTAGTGAAAAAAAGGCCCAAAACATTTGGTCAAATGTGATGACTTCTTATTTCTGCCTAATGCAAATCTTAAGTTATGACCTTTTTTTATCACTTTCCTGATAGTGTCAAACAACATTAACATATAAGGCATTGGGGTGCTAAATAATGCTCCAAAAGTTAGACTTAATATTGTCAAGGTAAAAACTTTCAAATCTGAATGAAAATGTGTCCTACTGGTACCCCAGAGCTTTCCCTTTATAGAAAGGCCCTCTATATGCCAATCCCATTCAGTTTTGGGCAAAACTCCTTCTGTTTTTTACAGTACAAATGTTATTTTTGACTATTCTGTTTTGATATTTCTGCATACTAGGGTCCCTAAACAGTGCTGGAATTGCATAGATTGTTATGATTGGAAAGCCGAGACTCTTGTGGATTCAATGAGACCAACTGCATTCATGTGAGATGATGTTAGTCCCCACAGTAGCGTTTTCATTGTGTGAGACCAAGTTTTGAAACTTGGCCTCAGTGTATAAAATGACCTATTGTGACATCTAGGATAATCACAGCCTCTTGAAATGGAAGGCTTACCTCAGTATACTGACCATAACAGAGACAATTTTGAGAGCAGAAGTGCTTGCCATCCAAGTGCTGAAAAATACCATTCTTACAGAATTGCTGTCTTAATGGGGTATTTTGGAGGATTTTCTGACCATGTTTATCCATTCTCAATTGGTCAGAAATGGTTAAATTGTGCACCAAATGTGTGTAATAAACGACATCAACCCAAAAGCTACTGCAACAACTTCTGAGACCTGGTAGAGTATGGGAAAGGCCACCATATATTTCAATCATAATGTTGTACGCCCTTATACCCTCTAAAGCAGTGGTTTTCAAACCACTCAGCAGGGTTTCTTTAGTGGGTTGCAGGGGGCTTATTATATTCAAACCTAACCATTTTTTAAACATTTATCACAGGTGATTCCTTAAAGAGGACATATTATGCTCATTTTCGGGCCTTTGTACTGAGTCTTGGACTCTTATAGAGCAGCTACATGCGATTACCCGCACACAAAGCTTTGTAGATATTCAGAACGGTGTCTCTTTATGCTCCTCTTTTCTCCTCTTTTCTCGTCGCGCCAAAAACGGTTCGTGTAGTTTACTCCACCCCCCAGCCCTTTCCCGAGGACTTCCGAATTGCTGCCGAGCGGTGCCGAACTCCGCCTCCTCATTATACCGCTGCAGCAGCAGAGAGCCTCGGGCTCTGTGCAGGAGTAAACTTTATTACTTTACTCTTTTGAAAATGACAAGTTTTGAAATACAGCCGTATGTGTTGGATCCCGAATCTGATCCGGAGTTACAA